>JAMQMW010000793.1:0-10787 GCA_024115155.1 Thelonectria blattea
GCCGGCGTCAGCTGTCTGGCCTGGACGCCCGACAGCAACACCCTCGCCAGCGGCTCCGACGACAAGACGATCCGGCTGTGGGATCGCGTCACCCGCGACGATCAGAGTCCTGACGAGTGCGTCGGAGAGGGCTGAAACGGGGAGAAACGGGCATTTCCGCAGATTTGTGTGCTAGTGTAGGGCGAGAACGGTTGGGAAGAACTGGGGAAGCGATCGCGAACCCGAGACCGAGATATAGACCTGAGGGAATAGTGCTACGAGGCGTCGTGCTGAAGGGAGGCTGAGTCGGTGCGTTGGGTATGTGCTTCGGCGGCGTGTTTGTCTGGGCTGGTTTGTCGTGCAGATCGGTGTTCAGGGAAGGATGAATAGAGTTTGTGAGAGAGATTAATGAACTTGTTGTATATCTGAAGCATGTTTGGGCTGTGTATGTGAATGGGTTCATGTGTGGAAGTGAAGCTGAGACTGGTCGATGGTGTATTCAGATAGAAAGGGCTGTGCTCTTGATGAAACGTAAAGACGAAGAAACTGGATACTTCAATATTTTTATCTTTTTTTGTTCTTGTTCGAGAGGTTGGTGATGTTTCGAGCCGACATCTCCGAGAAGTTTAATGTATACCGAGTGCGAAGCCGAAACCGAGACCGAGACCGATTTGGGTGTTTGATTGCGATGAGACGGGTGCTCCGCTTGTGGTGAATCATGCAGCAGTGAAACCTGGAGGTGTGCTGTGACGTGCTTTGGGTATCGGGGTTCATAATTGTTATGGTTGGCTGTTTCATTGGGAGTGTTTCGGGTGAAGCCGTCTTATGCTGATTCAACACCATCTATTGCCATGATCTACGAAGTACTAACTTACACTGTCTCACACTTCTGTATCTTGAGCGACTCTATCCGTTTACGACCGCCAACTCATATAATACCACATCAAACTATCCAACAGTCCTTGGCTCCTTATCTCCTCGCCTTCAGCCCAAACCCATCCAACTTCAGTTGAGCCTAACTCATCCCAACTCCAGTCTAGATATATCGTATAGTAACATCTTAATCCTCACAGCTTCCCCTTCTTCACCCTCAAAATCGACTGCTGACTCGCCGTAGCCACCAGCCTCCCCTCCTCATCCCACAAACTCCCCTCCGAAAAAGTCCTCCCCCCTCCCCCCCTCGACGTCGTCCTCTCCCGCAAATGCCACTTCCCCATATCGACCTCCGGCACAAACACCCTCAGCGCAAAGTCCAGCGTCGAACACGCCCCCACGTCCTCGAACCACATGTGACTATGCGTCAGCGGCAAGAACGCCAGCGCGCCGTCCATGAGAAACGCCAGAGCCGCCATGTGCGCGTTGGGAGAAGGCAGGGGGTCTTTGGCGCGCTGCCACTCTGCTGATGTCTTGGCTGTGATGGGGAGAGCGTCTTGGTTTGTGCGAGTGCTCTTGGCTACGCCAGAGAGGTTCTGCCCCGATACCCCGTCGACGCAGCACCGCGTCTCGAAGTAATCATCCGAAGCCGCAAACGTCGCCTTTAGCACCTCATACTCCTCCTCCGTCACCTTCCCCTCATCCCTCAACGCACCCGCATGCTCCCCCGCAGTAGGACACTCCTCCACCCGCGGCCAAACCCCCCTCGTCCCGGCCGAATACTCCAACACGTCCTCCTCCCCGCGCACATGGAAATCCGCCAAGAGCTCCAGACACGCGCGGAACGAACCGTCGGGTAACTCCTGCTTGACCTGGACGCGACGCGTGGCGAAGGAGCGCGTGTCGCGCGTGTGCACGACGGACGCGTAGAGTTTCTGCGAGGTGGACGCGGGGCCGTGGAAGTGGCCGAGGAGGGAGTACAGGGTGAGGTTTGGGGGGACGGTGGAGCAGGCGGCGTTTACGGCCACGGCCACGGCGCAGCCTCCGTAGGCGATGGGCATGGAGTTGCCCATGCGGATTGGGAGGTGGGTTGAGACGAAGGAGCCGGGGGAGAGGTGCTCGATGGCGATTTGGTCGGCTAGGTTGGGGGGCATTTTGGGCGGTTGGCTTGTATAGATGTGCGGGGAGTATATGCGAGTGTGGTGTGATCAAGGTATTGTAGAACTTTGATACAGTCATGAGATGAGAGTCTGAGAGATATAAAGGCTTCTCTTCTATCCGCTGCATGTGGCCGGAGATTATGGTTGGTGGGGTCCAACCTCGGCTCATGAGAAGACGCCGTTGCTTCGGAGGGACTATCATGATTGGTTCATTGTTTGATTATGAAGTGTGAAAGTCGGGTTTTTATATAATTGATCCGAGTTGAGGCCATGTGAAAGATACAGTTCTGACTTGTACGCGGCTTTCCATGTGTATAATTCTTTGAGTTGGCCCAGTTGGGTATACCGCATGATGTATCTCATCACATCGAGAGTCTACACGTAGACAACGACCATGGCGCCGCCCATGCCGAGCGGGCAGAAGAAGATTGTCCACATGAAGCGCGGGAAGAGGTCGCGGAGACCGGAGAAGAGGGCGATGCTGATGAGGAGCATGGTGGTTTCGAAGATGAAAGAGGTGAGCCAGAAGAGGAGGAAGGGGCGGAGGTATAGGGCTCGACGTTTTTCGGCGAGGGGTCAGGGGTCGGAGGTGATGATGACTTGGTAGGAGTTGGGAAGACATGATGGAGATTGGACTAAGACTGCTGTCGACATGAATTCGATGAGGATGTTTCTCAGTTTCGTCTTCACTTATATACACAAGAATTGCGCTGAAGCTGTACGTCTATTTCCATTAATAGCAAACATGCCGTCGGACTTTAGTGACATGCCATGAATCTGGGGAAGCGGAGAGCATCTCGAGATGAGCCTCGGGTTCTCCACCATTCCACGGGATCATGGGTCATTTGAGATGGGATATATCATATGTGATAAGATGCATCTGATCAGTGATGAGGTCCATAGTGACACCATTGTCAGGGGTCATTTAGCCAATGAGCCATCGTCTACATGCCATCTCGGATACAGTCTTGTAAATCGGAGCCTTCATGTTAATTCGATACACAACTGATTAAAGATTTAGAGACGGCTCTCTTTCTCGGAAACAAATAATATCTGCACTAATTCGAGAGTTGTTGTGTATTTCTTTCTCGTATTCCATGACTCCATCCAGAGGGAAATGTCTTTGGGCATTCACGGATCATGAGTGTCCTGGTTGGTTATCAACTTCATGTTATTTACATACGGTCTCAAAGATCTTCACCCGCCATACTGAGTCTCTTAACATGCAAATATACCGGCAAGTTTGTGATTAATAGTTGAAATTCCAGGTGACAGTCTTCCATATTAATAGATGACAGTCGTGTCTGGCTTCATCTCCATTAATGCCACCACTTCATCGAACTTCCGAAATCGCTCGAAATATGGCCACCAACTTCGAGGACAAAATGGATCAGCCGGCTGAGATTTTTGCTTTTGCGACTTGTTTTAATAGCAAAATAAACACAGTCGGCCTACGTGCATGCGTAGTCGTAAGAGATATCCACGTGGCGACACTGAACTCTCGCCTGGTCCATAGTCGGACCAGCGTGAGGGAGACACCCTGGGTCGAGAGACACTGATGCACCGTGTATTCCGGATGAAGGAAGACAAATATGATACATCTCACTGAAAATCAATGTAACCGAGTGCTTCACCTGCCACGAGCGTCGTGGTGACGAGTTGGCGCTTGGCGGTGGGTGTCTTGTAGCAGCAGAGAACTTGCCCGGGCCGGACCCGGTTGGGAGGGCAGTGACACATCAAAGGGAAGTTCATTTGTGTGCTCGTCACTTAATGTCACTAAAATCAGAAGTCTGCGTGGAGGGCATAGTTACTCAGGGTAACACGAGGGAACTGGTCTGGTTGTTCATGGAGTCACTTGGCGAAATGCCTGCTGTGGAAACTGGTTACAAAACCTTAAGTTCTGCGAAACCTAGCAGCCACGGAACTCGAAAACAAGATCCTATCCTCGGGCACGTTGCACTGTGACGTTCTCCGTGGCATGGGAATGTGGTAGTTGCCGAATTGGTAAACCATCGTGGTGATCCCCCGTAGTTCTTTCCTCCCTACCCTATATGCGACGCATCCCGCCGCGGGTGGCGTTGTTGACGGACTTGTAGATTTACAGGCCGTGCCTGAGAAACTGGCCATATTTATTAATATCATGGCTTGTTTCCAGATTGGATTGGAATGGGAAGCAAGTGCTTCTACGAGTAGCACTACCTTCTCTGGGTATCCAGGTTTCCAGGTAGCGAGCGTAACACAATTCAAGTCTCAAGGCAGAACCCCAAAGGCCAAAGGTTGTTGCAACCCACAGAACAAGGCTACGAGCCACATTCCGGAGAGATTTGAGTCCGGCAGGCATTCGTGGTTAGCCCATTTTTCGCCGTCTCTCCGTCACACTCGTCCGGGTTCCGGACGCCGAGCCGTCCCGTGATGGTATCAAGAAACTCGCCGAAGCTCGTGATTCCAATCGTATGTCCGCCTGAATCTATCGCACGTACAATCACCTATCGGAATCATCAACATCACGGCAGACTTTAACCCAACGGACCGGCTCTCTGACATCCCAACGGAGCACTTCACGATAGGACCAACCATTACCCGGCCGAAATCAAGATCCAGCGCGATCAATCACTCGAATTGACAAAAAGCCCCGAGACTATTGGCACACGCAGGGCCGGACCAGCGGGGTGACTATTCCCCCGAATTTCCCGCCCCAGAGACTGATCAGGCCATGCACGCGTAGGCGAAAAGAGGGAAGCAATTCGTGGGCGTCGGAATGTTAAATCTTCCTGCAAGGGTCAGGTCACTCGTCAATTTCTTGTGGCAGGCTGACAGAGTTGCGGCTGGGGGAATAAGACAAGCAGAATCGTCATTCGCTGGGGAACCGACGACGTTGAGGGAATACCGCTGACGCGGGAATAAACGAACGTCTGTGGAGACGCAAAGGAAAAGGTGTCCGCGGACAGTCTGCAGCGTGCGTGTGCACTTTGTAAGAGTGTGTGTTGCAAGCGATGCACTAAACTGCTGTACGATGCGTCCACGACATGCCACTTCTCACCTCAGCAACAATAAGCAAACATGCTCTTGGCGATGGAGGCGACAGCAGCTTCTTTAAACCTCATGTACGACCTTGGTCTAGTTGCCAATGATTCCCTGGAGTCTCTCTCCCCCCGCGGATGCCCGTCCGGCGCCCGCGGGCCCGAGGTGGACACACCAGAGAACCACTCTGGCACTCTCCTTCTCGCAGCGAATCCCGTCTCCGTTGGCACCAGCTCACTTCTTGTCCCCCGGCTCCGTTGGTTTCGTGCCAAACCAGGAGCCGAAGTGTGAACAAGCGAAGGCAGTCATCCGCGGAGGACCGGTACGTCTCTGCTGGAGAAAGGCTGGTACCCGATTTGGAAGAAGGAAAAAAAAAAGGGTCTTTCTTTGATTCGCGTAGAGGCCCAGAGGGACAGAAAAAGGGTGCGGCGAGTTAGGTAGTACTCGAAACTCCGCATATTCAGTCCTTTGCTTGGCGAGTCGGAGTTTTGGTTGGGCCCGGCTGTGGGATACGTCAGTGAGGGACAAATTTATGTCGTCTTGAAGGATTTGTTTTAAGATGATCTTGTTCCCTGTCATTCTTTTTTAACATTTTTAAGTTTGCTGAGACATATTGACATCCAGACGTTAACGCCAACACAACAAGTTTACCATTGGCCTTCATTGACGATACTACACGCAACACTTCAAGAGGCCGCAGACATGGCCTCGCCAAGGAGCATTCCCGGCATGGACTACACCGAAAAGCCGGCAGATGGCATATCGACGCTTTCCAACTCGCCCACGGCCGGCCGGGACACGGGCGGCGACACAACTTCTCTCGACGACGGCATCCGAGACGACATCCAAGACGTCGCCCGGCGCTACTCGTCGACAATCTCGGACGACCTGCACGCCTTCAAGCCCCGGCCCGGAAGCCAATTGGACCCTTCCTCGCCGCGCTTTGACTCCCGCGCGTGGGTAAAAGCCCTCGTGAAGCTCAACGAGTCTGATCAGGACGCGGCGCCTGCGCGGAGTCTGGGCGTGGCGTTTCGGAATCTGAGTGTTCACGGGTGGGGGACGGGAGGAGCAGAGTATCAAAGGGGGGTGCTGGATTTGCCGTGGGATGTGATCAGGGGGTTGGCGAGGATGGTGGTGCCGAGTAGGAGGGAGAAGAAGATTGAGATTCTGCGCGGGTTCGAGGGGGTGGTGGAGGAGGGGGAGTTGTTGCTCGTGTTGGGGCCGCCTGGGTCGGGGAGTTCGACTTTGTTGAAGACGATTGCTGGTGAGACTGCGGGACTGGAGGTGGATGAGGAGTCGTATATGAACTTCAGGGGTATGTTCAATCACAGTTCACCCAGTCTCCCCACGGCTCTCAACTCCATACTGACCTTGTAGGCGTCGACACAAAACACGTCCGCGACCGCTTCCGAGGCGACGTCCTCTACAACGCCGAAGTCGACACACACATCCCGCACCTAACCGTCGGCGAAACCCTCTCCTTCGCCGCCCGCGCCACTTCCGTCCGGCACCTCCCCCCGGGCGTCTCCCGCTCCGAGGCCGACGACATGATGCGCGACGTGGTCATGGCCATGTTCGGCATCGGACACACGACGGACACGCGGGTAGGGGACGACTTTGTGCGCGGGGTGAGCGGCGGGGAGAGGAAGCGCGTGAGTATCGCCGAGGCGGCGCTCTCGGGGGCGAAGTTGCAGTGTTGGGATAATACGACGAGAGGGCTGGATAGTGGGAACGCGGTCAACTTTTGTCAGACGTTGAGGTTGCAGGCGGATTTGTTGGGGGTTGCGGGGGCGGTGGCTATTTATCAGGCGCCGCAGAGTGCGTATGAGGTGAGTTGATAGAGGTCAGGAGTTGATGGGGGTGGCATTGGCTAACGAGAGCAGTTGTTTGATCGGGTCACAGTCCTGTACGAGGGCCGCCAGATCTTCTTTGGCAGAATCGACGAAGCAAAAGCCTACTTTGAAGACCTAGGCTTCGAGTGTCAGTCCCCCTCTTCCTCCCCCCTAACCCCTATTAACTCCCCCAGGCCCCGAACGACAAACAACACCCGACTTCCTCACCTCCATGACCAGCCCCCAAGAACGCCGCGTCAAACCCGGCAACCAAGACAAAGTCCCCCGAACCCCCGACGACTTCGCCAACCGCTGGCACCTCAGCCCTCACCGCGCGCGCCTCGTCGCCGAACTCGACGCCTACGAGACCCTGCACCCTTCTTCGGAGCGTCTAGACGCGTACGAGGCTTCTAGACGGGCGGAAAAGTCGCCGAGGCAGAGACACAAGTCGCCGTATACGATTTCGTACCCGAGGCAGGTGGCCTTGACGATTTGGAGGGGGTGGAGGCGGTTGTTGGCGGATCCGGGGTTTACGATTGCGTCGTTGATTTTTAACTTGATTATTTCGTTGGTTATTGGGAGCATGTTTTATGATTTGGAGGGGGGGTCTGCGTCGTTTTATTCGAGGGGGGGAGTGATTTTCTTTTCGTTGCTGTTTAACGCTTTTGCGAGCCAACTGGAGGTATTACCCCTCCCTATTCACTCATCACCACCAGATGAACAACCACTGACTTCTGACTCAGGTCCTCACCGTCTACGCAGAACGCCCCGTCGTCGAAAAACAAAACCGCTACGCCTTCTACCACCAATCCGCCCAAGCCATCGCAAGCTACCTCATCGACATCCCCTACAAAACCGGCAACATGTTCTCCTTCAACCTCGTCGTCTACTTCATGACGGGCCTTCGCCGCGATGCCGGCCACTTCTTCTTCTTCTGCTTGACTACCTACCTGACCACGCTCGTCATGTCGTGCGTCTACCGGACCCTGGCCTCTATTACTCGAACCTCCCACCAGGCCATGGTGCCCGCGTCGATTCTGACCATTGGGTTGATGGTGTTTACGGGGTTCACGATTCCCACGGATTACATGCTGGGGTGGTCGCGGTGGATGAATTATGTGAATCCGCTGGCGTATGCGTTTGAGGCGCTGATGGCGTCGGAGTTCCATGGGAGGAAGTTTCCGTGCACGCAGATGATTCCGCAGGGGCCGGGGTATGAGGATTTGCCGGCGGCGTCGCAGATTTGTTCGGCCGTGGGGGCTGAGGCGGGGAGTATGGTTGTCGACGGAGATCGGTACTTGAATTTGTCGTTCAAGTATTATAATGCTCACAAGTGGAGGTAAGCCAGGGTCAAGGACTTGGGGTGCTGGGTTAGAACTGACTTGGTAGGAATGTTGGTATCCTGTGTGGCTTCCTGGCTGGCTTCTTCGCCATGTACATGGTTTCAGCCGAGTACGCCAAGCCCCCGACAAGCAAAGGTGAAGTGCTCGTCTTCAAGAAAGGCAAGGGTCCTTCGAAGCCCAAGGGCGACGACGTCGAGGCTCAGCAAGGTCGCCCCGTTGCAGCAGAAAAGGCCCCGAACACGTCTGGGGACCAGAAGGGTTTGTCTGCGGGCGTGTCCGTGTTCCACTGGGAGGACCTATGCTACGATATTCAGATCAAGGGCAAGGACCGGAGACTATTGGACAGGGTGGACGGGTGGGTGAAGCCGGGTGTGTCAACTGCTCTAATGGTGAGTCTCCAACTTCCAAACCAACTGCCATCCTACTAACCCAAGCAGGGCGTCTCAGGTGCCGGCAAGACAACCCTCCTCGACGTCCTCGCCACGCGCGTAACAATGGGCATCGTCAGCGGCGACACACGCATCGACGGCAACCACACCGACTCCTCGTTCCAACACCGCGTCGGCTACGTTCAACAGCAAGACCTGCACCTCAACACCACCACCGTCCGCGAAGCCCTCGAGTTCAGCGCCCTACTCCGCCAATCAGCCGAGATTCCCAAGGCAGACAAGCTAAAGTACGTCGACGAGGTCATCGACATGCTGGATATGCAAGAGTATTCGGATGCGGTTATCGGTGTGCCCGGCGAGGGGTTGAATGTCGAGCAAAGGAAGAGGTTGACTATTGGAGTCGAGTTGGCGGCTAGGCCGCAGTTGTTGGTGTTTTTGGATGAGCCGACTTCGGGACTAGACTCGCAGACGTCGTGGGCGATTTGCGACTTGATTGAAAAGTTGACGGCTAGTGGACAGGCGGTGTTGTGCACGATTCATCAGCCATCCGCCATTCTATTCCAGCGCTTCGACAGGCTCCTCCTCCTGGCTCCTGGCGGCAAGACGGTTTACTTCGGAGGCAAGTCCCCCTATCCCTCCCAAAACCCCAACTAACACCTCCAAACCAGACCTCGGCCAAGGCTCCAAAACCCTCCTCGAATACTTCCACCGCAACGGCGCCTCCCCCTGCCCCCCCTCCGCCAACCCAGCCGAGTACATGCTCGACGTGATCAAGCCCCCCATCGACGAAGAAGCCTCCAGCATCGACTGGCCGTCCGTCTGGCGCGCGTCTCCCGAGTACCAGGGCGTCAAGCAGGAACTCGCGCGTCTCAACGCCTTGCCCGTGAGTGCGTCGCCTGCGAGCGAGAGCAGGGAGAGCCTGGGGGATGAGTCGCAGCATAAGGAGTTTGTGGCGTCGTTTTGGACGCAGTTTTGGGAGGTGCTGGTTAGGACGTGGAAGCACTTTTGGAGGTCGCCGACGTATATCTGGTCGAAGATTATTCTGATTGTCCTTGCTGTAAGTAATGGTCGCGGGTGTATTGGTTTGCTGTGCTAATCGATTAGTCGCTCTATATTGGGTTCAGCTTCTCGGGCAACAACACGCTGCAAGGACTGCAGAACCAACTCTACGCCATCTTCATGTACCTCGTTCTCTTTGGGAACATCAACGAGCAGATCATGCCCATGTTTGTTCCCCAGCGCTCACTGTACGAGGCGCGCGAGCGGCCCTCCAAGATTTATCGGTGGACCAGTAAGTCACTCACATCCCATTCCCCTCAGATTCCTAACATGGCTTCAGCATTTGTCCTCTCCAACATCCTCGTCGAAGTCGCATGGAACACCATCATGGCGGGCTTGATGTACTTCTGCTGGTACTACCCCGTCGGCTTCGTGCAAAACACCACGTCAGACGACCAGCAGGTCCGCGGCTTCTTGATCTTTTTGTTCTTGTGGATGTTCATGCTCTTCACGAGCACCTTTTCGCACTTTGCCATCACCTGGGTCGACATGCCCGAAGTAGCTGGCGTGTTGGCGACCTTGATGTGGATGCTCTGCATTGCTTTCTGCGGGTGAGAGTCCAGTATGATCTCACCAAGAAACATTATCTAACAGTTGCAGTGTCGGCGTCCCTCCTTCGGAAATCCCCCACTTCTGGAAATTCATGTACCACGCCTCTCCCGCGACATACCTCATGGAAGGCCTCATGAGCGTCGCCGTCTCCGGCTCCGACGTGAAATGCGCCTCCAACGAACTCCTCTACGTGTCTCCCCCAGGAAACATGACCTGTAGCGACTTCCTAGGGCCGTTTGCCAAGGCAGCCAAAGGGAACCTACTCAATCCTGCCGCGAGCGAGGACTGCGCGTATTGCGCCATGAGCACGACGGATGGGTTCTTGGAGAGCTTTGATATCTACTATAGTCACCGATGGAGAGACTTTGGGCTGTTGTGGGCGTATGTGCTGTTTAATATTGTTGGGGCGCTGGCTTTGTATTGGGTTTTTAGAGTGCCAAAGGGGGCGGGTGTTAAGAGGAACTGAGGCTGGGGATTGACAGGAGAGATTTAGATTTACTTCACTTGTACATATTAGACGCACTCATAGCATAGATAATTAGACTGAAGACTAACTAGATTACTCGAGTCTACCCCCCC
>JAMQMW010000795.1:8047-32571 GCA_024115155.1 Thelonectria blattea
GCCGCTAGAACAAAGCCGGAGCCGTAAGACGAACATTTGCTTGCTTCGTCTCGTCTGCAAGACAGTGCACCACACGCGACTCAGTGGTGAGCCTTTAGGTCTTACAAACTAGGTAGCCAGTGCAGCAGCCGGCGTGCTGCAGCGAAAGTGAGGCCAACCGCCGGTGTGATGACTCCCCCAGCGCAGCATGGCCCCTGAAACTACCAACAACACTTGCATATGCCAGGGGAACCGTTGTCGGCTATGGCGGTTGGTTTCCAGGTAAATACGTACAGTAGTCTTCCTCTGAGAGTCTCCAGTCTCCGGCCTACCACTGCCGTCGCCGGATTCTCGTCTTATTGTGCCCCGTCTATCAATTGTCCAACCAGTGAACCATGATCCAGGCACGCACCCTCTTCGGCTCTTTTCACGTTACATTCAGCTGAACTATTGCCCATTGCGATATGTATGATATTCCCATATTGTTTGACAAAAACTAAAAAGCCGTTTCCGACCGACAATCCCTTCCCCTCTCGAGCTACGCGAACGAGCCTCCCATGGAACCAGGAACAAGCCGTCAGGCCATGCATTAGCA
Source organism: Thelonectria blattea (assembly GCA_024115155.1). Classification (NCBI taxonomy): domain Eukaryota; kingdom Fungi; phylum Ascomycota; class Sordariomycetes; order Hypocreales; family Nectriaceae; genus Thelonectria; species Thelonectria blattea. The sequence continues at coordinate 8,622 of JAMQMW010000795.1, forward strand.
GTGCGAGCTACATACTACTACGCAGTTAGACCAAGCCGCGTGCCTCAGCGCCCAGCCCCTTGAGCCCATCTTAACAGGTGCCATCCCTGGTTCCATCAGGAAGGCCGGCCTTGCAACTTCTTCCATGTTTGAATCCTCCATGCGAACGGCTCCCGGGTGCGACCTGCTGCTGCATGGATGGTCTCCGAGGCGATAGGTCGGAAAGTCCCCTTGAACGGGGGGGGGAGGATTCCGCAGGGCGAGACACCACCGCAACCGCCTAAGCGTATGATCATCGCAGTGTCCCCCGGTTCGGTAGCATTTGGGGAGGGGGGGTTAATAAAATTCTGCTCCTTGGTGGTTCGGAGCCGTGTAGTAGTGTAGTGAGGTGTGGCATTGTTAAAATGCGTGGATAAGCTGCATCCCTCCCCTTCCCGTCGGCTTGGGAAAAAAGTCTCCGACTCTGAAGTTTCTCCCATGAATCCCATCTGTTGGTTCTGACTTTTTTTCTTTTTGGCGAGCAAAAAAAAGACGTTCAGGCGCCATGTCTTCCAGCAGCCACACGCAGGCTTACATGGACGCCGACAAGGGGCCGGTGATCCTGGGCGTCACCGTGACCGTGTGCGTACTCAGCACCATCTTCGTGGGCGCGAGGTTATTCACGAGGAAGCTCATTATGGGCGCCCTCAACCTCGATGACTGGCTGACGATAGCCGCGACGGTATGCGAGTGGTGCTGCATAGGAGTCACCATCGTGGCCGTCCGCAGCGGCAACGGACGACACTTCGACACTCTCGACACGGAGCAGCAGCAAAACGCCATCCTGTACACCATTCTGGGCTTCCCCTTTGGCGTCACCGCCTTTGGTCTGCCCAAGCTCGCCGTCGCTGCCCTCCTGATCCGCATCATGAACCCCGCCAGGAAGCACCGCGTCATCCTCTGGGCGTTGCCTACCATCTGCATGGGCGCCTTGCTGGCCTGCGTCGTCGTCCTGTTTGCCCAGTGTCGGCCGGCCCGGTCGCAATGGACCTTTTCCATCACGGATAAGGAGTGTTGGAGCCCCTACGTGCTCGTCGACTTGGCCATATTCGCTGGATGTAAGTTGGGATGGAAGTGTGCATCGAGGCGAATTGTACTGACGGTGGTGCAGCGTGGTCGGCCTTTACCGATCTATACCTCGCCGTGTACCCGGCCGTCGTTCTCTGGTCTCTGCAGATGGGCCTTCGCAAGAAGATCGCGCTGTCGGTTGCGTTGGGCGTTGGATCCATGTGAGTGCATTAAATGGCAATGGCCTGCGATATTGCTCTACGTTGCTGACTTCTCGATGCAAGCTCGACCGTAGTAGCCATCTACAAGTGCACACGACTTCCTTCTTTAGCCAGTGCCGACTTTTCTTGTGAGTCTTGTTTCTACCAATCCCTCAATGTCAATTGCTGTTGCTAACGCCCCTCAAGATGATACCTCAGATCTTGTCATTTGGACAGTGTAAGTCGAGCAATGTCCCTTCCTCCTCGCCCTCGCTGACTGACATACAATAGACTTGAAGCAAGCACAATCATCATCGCCTGTTGCATTCCCGTCCTCCAACCCTTTGTCGAGTTCCTCTTCGGCCGTCGCGCACTCGGCTCATCAGGTCAATCAGGCGCATACAAGAACTACTCGTCGCGAACAGGCGCACAGCACCGATCCGATATCGAACTCGAGCACAGCCAACAAAGCCGAAGCCACAGCAAAAGCGTCAACGAAAACGCGAAATACATGGGCTCCTCGTCGCTGGGTGCCACGGATATCGAGTCGCAAGAGAGCATTCTTCAGCACCGGGATGGTCACGGAAGGCCATCGGCGGAGCCGGTGGACAAGGCCGCTTCAGTAAAGTCGCATGTATAAAAAGCGCTGCTAAGTCGGAGACGTGTAGGATATGTAGCAATTAGTTAATGAGCGTAGATGGGTTCTTGGCAAGATATCAGCTTCAACAGCAATTTCAATGAAAGTAATGATATTCAACATGGCGTATTTCTGTGTTTCTTGTTCTACTGAATGCTAATGCTTAGGATAAATGCGAGTTGATTTTGCAACAACATTTCTTCACAGGTACCGGGTAAGTTAGTATGTACAGAAATGTTCAACACGGCGGCGCACGTCGTCATGACCCCGCGTCATAACCCCAGATGCTTTCTAGATGAAAACCATCTCGACTTTGATCACATGTCCCGGTCTCCATGTTTCAAACTAATAAGTCATCCTCCGAGCCCTTTCCCACGTGCTGAATGTTGATGTTACGCTCGGGTGACCAGACCGAGCACGCTCTTCTTGTTAGTCGCGCTTTGAACACAACGTGTTGACATGTTGCATCCGTTTAATAATCATCCCCAAGTGTGAAACTAATCTCCAGAGAGACAACCGCTCCTAATAATCGGATCCTATCACACCCGTGATATAAATCTCATTCCCGTTCCCGGCTCTTTTACCACATTCTGAGATTCCTCCGATCCCTTAGACCTCAACCATTTCTGGGCAATAGCTGCTTCAGCTCACAGCGCCAACTCATCACTTTAGATGAACCACCGTGCGTTAGTTCACCTCCCCCGGCAGGATCATCCGCCGCTGCACATCTCCCGGAACTCTTTTCCTGCCTTATGCCTGTTTCGCAGAAAGGTCACTGTCGTCACTCTAGTGGTGCTGACAATTACAGTGAGGTAGACTAGGTACCTCTGTCCAATACCGGTCCCGCACCCGAGTTGGGAATTCTTGGATGTATGTGATGCGTCGTTCGTTTCAGCCATCGGAGATGCTAAGTATGGTAGGTCGTGCTTCCTAATAAGATTATCGATATTAAACTGCATTTTTAGACAACGAAATAGCGAGATTCCGTCCTTTTGTTGCGCTCTCACCCAGATTTTTCCCGCTGGCTGCCATCCATAACCTGCAATAGTCTAAGCCGTTATCAACCATCTGATCCCCAAATAGCTCAGCTGGAAGAGCGTTCGGCTGTAATTGCCCCTATCGTTTACCGAAAGGTCACCTGTTCGAGCCAGGTTTTGGGGACTCTTCTATACTTTTTTTTTGCATTTCATCCCAATGTTTTTTTTTACTCCTTCATTTAATATGGTCTGGATTCTTGCTGCCAACTTGCGGAATAAATGCCTTGTCTTTGATGATGATGGGAGTGTCCCACACCTTTACTTGAGATTGTTCAACTGGGTCAATAATCCAAATTCCCGTTTGATATCATCACCTATGTATATATCCTTGTCTTTAAAAGGACGGGCTTTTCAACATCATCTGGTCCGCCAATGATTAGACTCGGTCCGTATTAATGTGTTCATCTGCAAGTAGGTAAGGTAGAAGTCGACGGGCCATGGTGAGCCTGTGTACCTACTCCTTCGGCTTATAGACTACCCGATCGCGGAGCAAACGATGTGTGTTCACATCATGACTTGGTAATACCACTACATCTGTCCGTCTCGCAAACTCTTTAATCAGCTTCAAACTCTGCAGGGCCGTTGTCGGATCATCATTGATCCCGTCAGGTTCCTCTTTATCCAACAGATCCAAGCCATATGTGGCATCCCCGGTCATGAAATAGGTCGTAGTCGTTCCATCGTCATTCCCACCGTACACAACCAGAGAAATGTGCCCCGGAACGTGTCCCGGGGTGTGCACCGCAGCCACTTTCCCGTCAGCCGTGATATTGCCCGACACCTCCCAAGGCCCGACGGCACGATCCGAGAATTCAATCAACTTTGGTGAAAAGTCCTTGGGCCAATGTCGGGGAGCGCAGCCTTGGACCGTGGCCTGAAAGGGACTGTTGCCAAACGCAGCCCAGTGTTCGCGGCTCACGTAGACGGGTACACTTGGCGCAAGTGTCGTCAGATCTTTGAGGCCACCGGCGTGATCGCTGTGCAGGTGGCTGAGCACAATGGCCTGGAGGTCCTTCGGCTCGACCCCATGCGTTCGCAGTTGGTTCACAATGTTTTCCTCCGGGGTGATTGCGACGTTGGAAACCATCCATGATGGATTCCAGAAGGGCGCGTAGCCGGCATCGTTGCACAGGGGCGATTCTCCCGTGTCAAAGAGGATCGGGCCGTTGGGGTGGGATATGAGGAATACGCCAACAGGAAGTGGTTCAGACCAGGCGCGATCGGTAAAGGACCGTAGGCGGCGAATGGCGACGAATCGGTCGGAAAACCCGGTGATGGGCTGACTTCTCATAGAAGGTCGAATGCGAACTGTGCCGGTTGACAGGAAAGTGACGCTACCAGTCGGAGGGATGGTTTTGTCCACGTTGACCATTTTGGGCGTGTCCTTGTTCGTTGTCCTGACTTCAATTGTCGTGCAGAATTGAAGGGATTAATACTACCCGTACGGATGGATACTGTACCACCTCACCGGTACGACTTCTGTCCGTTGCCGGGCTCTCGGCTGGTCTGAAATGTCCGTTTCCGCCGGACGAGTACTCCGTACTTCGTACCTAGGGATGGATAGGACAATGGATTGTGCTGTTCGGAGCAAGCGTCAAATCCAGCTTAGCGACGGGAAGCAGGTCGCCTAAATTTTTGGTAATGTTTAGGTACCATAGGCTGTTGTCTAATTGGCAGAGAAACGACTTTATTATTGAAGGCAACTCTTTTGACCTTCTAGTTAAGAGAACGCAAGTGTTACACGGATACAAGTAACTCACACCTAACACAAATGCTCGGTATTGTACCTGCGGAAGGTCAGCTCATCAATGCGCATCAAAACGAACTTCTTCTCCTAGGTTCATAACCCTCCTAAGTTTGTAGGAATAGCAGTCAAGGCACTAGCAGAGTCGGTTTGAAGTGAGGCTCGTAAGAAAGTTGTGACTAGCTCCACACATATATGAAGACGTTGGTAACTGAGGTGCTAGTGGCTCCACGACGAAACTCGACGGTGTTGTGCTTCTTGAGAGCCTAGAAGTTCCATCCGAAAGAACGCGTCCCTTCTGAGTTCATGGCCTCAATCATTTCATCAATAGTACTGCACCGCTCAAGAGTTGAAATTGTACCCTGCCTTGAGAGTCTCTTGCATCCGAAGCTGTGCCAAAGAGATTCGCAGGCAGTGAACCAACACGCAATGTGATGACACGTGATGGTGCTGGCGGGTTGTTAAGTTTAGGTACCTAGGTTGCTCACGTCTCCAGTCCACTTTGCTGTCATCACACTACCCTCCTCTATTCTTTACTCAACGATTGATTGACTTAGAGAAGGCCCGTCCGATTTGTCTATGCGCACTTTGTCTACTCGATTAAGATGGCATCAAGCAAAAAACCTCCTACACCACCACCGCTTCCTCCAGCCCGACCTCACCATCAAAGACAGTCCACCTACCTTGCCAGTCTCGAAGCTGCAGGCCCCAACTTTATGGATACGGCTTTTGGCACCCATATCGAGCCCGAACCTCATTGTCCCATCTTTTACTTCTTCTACGGCACACTCACGAAGCCAGAAGTTCTAAAGCACATATTGGACCTCCAAGAAGAGCCCGTCCTTCGCCCGGCCAGGGTTCTGGGTTACGCCACTGCGTCTTGGGGTCAATACCCGGCCCTCATCGACGGAGACACGGGACAAGAGGTCAAGGGCTACGCATACGAAGTCCAGACTGTCGAACACGAGTACAAGCTTGCGCAGTACGAAACCAGTGCGTACAAGGTGAAACCGTGCTGGATTCGTTTCACAGATGTACCTGATGGGGATGCCGCCAAGGTTGCGGGAAAACACATTCATGTACGCTGGCGATTCTCGAGCCCTTCAAGCTGGGCGGTTTGATGGATCCTGTGGGAGTTGCAAATGGGAACAAGACTGCCAGATACATGGCGCTCGCCAGGACCACATTTTTGATGCTTTTTGGGGCGAGGCAGATGATTCTGTGACAGAGATCCCACAAGATACAGAATACAAAAGAATCTGTTGGAGAATGAACACGTTCGAATATTGTCCCTCACCTGCCAGCGGTGGCGCGAGCAGCGGTTGCAGTGTCTGCCTCAACCTCGACAATGCCTGTTCAGACTTGGGTTCTGACACTATTTCCGAAGTGTATTTCCGTATTGAGTGGCGGGGCATTGTGTATTGCGGCTGTTGGCATCGTGGCGTATCTGTAATAGTAAATCCCGAGCGTTGGTTCTTTTGTACCTCAACCTCAACTCCTTGAGACACGAAATTGAAACCTGCTTTTATTTTGCCCTAGCCATTTTGACACTCTTCCTAGTAACGTCTGACGAAATCTTTCACGAGACAGGTTAAGTCATGGTCCAATGCTCCCCCCTTGAACACTATGAGCTGTCAGAGAGTGTACGTGGACTGGAGCGCGCCGAGTTGACGCACATCGTGTGGTTGGGAGGCTGTCTGAGCTGTCAGGGGCCTTAGGGCCGTCATGTCACGGTCTCGAGGAGGCCCAGCCCTCCGACCAACGTCAGAGTCGCCCTCGCCGGTGAGTGAGTTATTCACGCCGGACCAGCCATCGCCCGAAAATGCTATGAGCGTCGATGGGGCTGCGGAAAGTGGTAAAGGTAGCCGCGGATATTGGGGATTGAGGGGGTAGTATCTAAAGTAAGTTAATAGAGCAAAATGCGACCATAAGCGCTTCTGGGGGCACGCGATGCATCCAGACCTTCTGCTAGGTATTTGGGAACGGCAGTCTAATGATGCATCAAGGTGAGACACCTGGGTCCTATTGGGTGATGATCCACGAGGAATCATGAGACAGTTCCTCGCCCTAGGAGTTTGTGCGCACATAGCTGCGGCATGGCATCTCATTTCTGTTCCCTTCTCTTATGAATGACCGTGCTAACATACAGTCGTACATACCTACATAAATAAACAAACATTGGTCGCTGATCGCGTCTGCTGATCTCTCCGTTCGACTTCGGGATCGTGACCCATACGAGTCGGGAGTATAGCAACAACATGACGGAGTGTGCCGTGCGAAATAATAAACAGTAAGGTCGATCCAAGCAGAAAGAAAAAAAGGAGGGAAAAAATGGCTAATCTGACTAGTAAAAATAATAAAAATGGCATATTAGATGGCGAGATAGATAGCAACTTAGATGGCAGCATGTAAGAGAACATCTGGGATTGGAGATGTCATCATATTCGAACAGATGGCTCTTCGGCAAGGTGCTCGAGAGAGACCACTTGGTCACTCCGTCATGGCACCCGCCTACAATTGGGACTCTGTGTGTTCTGACTTATAACCCCTAGAGGCCATTGCCCTCCAAGCCACGCCGGAACCAGCTGTTCCTCTCCCGCATGAGCCTCCCCGCGACGTCATCCCCTATTATGCTCAGCTCCTCACTCCAAGATACCACCCATCCTCGAACCAAGTCCCTCACCTCACCAACAACCCCCTGATCCACGGGGTCGCTCGCCGCCATTAAAAAGCCCCCCGCGAGCTCCAGCCGCAAACAATCTGCTAGTCCATGCTCCTCCGTCCGCGACCTCGCGGCGAGCCCTAGGGCATACCGGGCAAAGTCTGTCCTGTTTTGCGCCCGGAGCATCTCCGCCTTTAGGTGTGCGAAGTCTTCGTGGTATGGCGAGCGGCTGGCGAGCTGGTCTATTAGCCCCGACAAGTCGGATATGAAGTCGTCGACATCTGCCGCGCCGATGAGATCCTCGAACAAGGAGTAGGGGACAGGGAGAACCTTGACGCGTAGCCGGAACACGTTGGCTCTGTTGAGTCGCTGGAGAGGCCTTGGGCCTGCAACCTTGGTGTCGTTGCGAGCACGAGTTGCATCGACGAGCTCGATGATGTCTTTGATCAGGGGCATGCAGTTCGACCGCCAAGCAAACCAATTCTTTCGTGCCTCGAACCGTTTCCGGCACAACATGCCGACCAAGTCATCCAGCGACCCGAAGTCTCCCACCGAGACGAAATGGCTCGCAGCCGCCATCACGAAATCCCGAAGCGCGTCCGTCTCGATGCCATCACCTTCCTCAAGCTCCGAGTCTAGCTCATCGGCCGGGCGTTGCAGCATGAGAGCGACGTCTCCCAACCCGAGGCGAAACGCTTCGGTGCCGGGGTTGTCGACCTGCGCGAGCCAATGTCTGCCCGCGTTGGAGTTGACGAGATCGCTGTTTGCTTTGACCCTCTGAGTGACGCGGGCTATTGATGGAGGTGGGTTGAGGTTGCTCATCACGACCTGGCGCAGTGTGAGGAGCAGCGAAGAGGGCGCGTAGCTTGCCCATCCGCTGAAGAATGAGACCGACAGTCTGATAGCGGCGGGCGCCACCGGGAGGTCCTCCGGATCATCGAGAGACAGCTGGTTCTTTGCAAGGAAGGCCCCCATCCAGCGGTTGTTGTTGATAGAAGACTGCTGCAGCGCATTAACTATCAGTGCCGCAAGTCGCATCTTGACTTCTGCGCTGAGAGTATCTCTTTGTCCCCTCTCCACAAGCAGCTTCAGTAAGGAGCTGTCATCGCTCACATCTGGGAGCTTTCCGTCATCCTCGGCGACCAATTCCCAATCGGCTTCAGTCAAGACCTGTCGCTCACTTAGCTGAGCAGCAACAGGAACAACGTACTCCTCGAGAGCGTCGAGTATACGTGTTTCCAGCTGTAGCGGACAGGTTGGGTCTTCCATGGTAGCCAATAGACTGTTGACGAGCGTGATCTGGGCGTCGATGTGTCGCGCCTCGGCAAGTAGGCCCACGAGGATGTCACAGGAAGATTGGGCGTCGATGAAGAAGTTGCTTTGTAGGAGCTGTGCCATCATCTTGACCGTAGTGACTTTGATGCTGGGCGCCGACGTCCCAGCCGAGACATGTGCACCTCTCGGCCGCGAGTTTTGAGCTCGCATCTTGTCCCTCATGGCATCTCCCATCGTTTCTAGAAGCTCTCTCGCCGCTTTCGCCGGAAGCGAAGAGAGGAATCCCGTGGTCAGAAGCTGCCGATGCCACGAGCTATTGTCGTCCCCGTCCATGATGAGATGACGAACTAAGGGACAGGCTAGCCACGGCTGATCGCTTTGGGCAACACGCATTACCACTTGAACGACCTCTCCCATGCGCACCTTGACTCTCTCCGGCCCGAGGCGTGTTCTCATCTGACCCAAGAGGAACTCGGCCAGCTCAGCCAGCATGGGAGCCTCGGATGCGGGAAGTTTTTGCAACACGTAGACTCCCGAGATTTCGATGGTACGCGAGGAACCCAGAGCTTCAGATGTTTCCTTGAGTAATGCTTCCTCAATCTGAACTAGAGTCTCAATCGTCGGTTTCCAGACAGTCTCCGTCATCCCGAGGCCTGTATCGCATGAAGACATGGCCTGCATGTAGGGAACTGCGTTGTCCAAGCGCCAGTCGACAACAACCTTGGGGAGGCGAAGCAGCTTGCTCCAGCTGTAGCGGGGAACCCCGGGCACTTGAGCAATCATGGCCGCAGCCTCGACGAGATCGAGCAGAATGGAATTGGCGTGTTCGACGGCAGTTCTGACCGAGTCTGGTGATATTGAAGCTTTCAGCTTGTCGTCATTGTCTTTGTGAGGGAGGACGCCGAGGAGGGACTCGAGTTCTCTGGAGGCAAACACATCCTCATTGTACAGCGCCATGACCGTCGGCCCGTCCTTGTTGAAGCGCCTCGCCCAATGAAGAGTGTCATTGAGCGTTTCCATGTCACTGGCAGCGACACAAAGGTTCAGTGCCGACTTTGCCCAAAAGGTACGGCCCTGAGACTCGCGAGACTCTTGTGCTTTCTTCTTTCGTTCGGTGACCAGGGCTCGAACGCGTTCCCGCCAGCCGTTGTCCACGGTGCTGTTGCTTTGTACCTCGAGCAGTGCCCTGACGACCTCAACGTCGCCACGGTCGCTTTCGTCCAAGCCTCGGGTCTGCTTCAAGACGGTTTTTATACCCCATTCACCCACGGGAGAGATAAAGTCACCGCGTGGATGTACAGTGGTCAACCTTTGAAGTAGTTGCGTTGCATTGTCGTTGTCGATGGAGAAGAAGAGAGTCGCCCGCCACCGATTGCCTTCGATTGGTATATGGCTTAGCCGTTTTAGGCTTGCCTCTGATCCGTCCTTGATGTCCAGACTGTAGTGCTTCACGTGCAGAAGGAAGAGGCGCAGAAGTTCATATCTCGCCTCGGGAATCAAGCCCCGGGGAACCATAATTGCATCGTGGAGGTTGGCCAAGCTGGGCGGTTGGTCGTTGGTCGGTAACAACTCGATGAGGCGTATCAAATGCATCCTCAGGAGGCCGGACAGCGTCTCCGAGCGCCGCTGGATGACGTATTGGATAATCCCACCCTGTCGCAGATGTAGCTGGCTTGCCAAGGCATCCGAATGTTTCTCGACACACTGCATAACAAGGTCAAGAAACCTGGTCCGAGTTTCCTCGTCGAACTTGGCCTTGAGTAGGCGTCTGAGGAGCGGCATGGCAAAGTCAGACATGAAGTCGTGTGGGATGCGGACATTTCCTTCTCTACCGGCAAGAGTCGACAGGATTTCTTCGCAAAAGTCCAATTTGCCGGAGAAAAGCACGCGCTCCGAGGAAAAGGTCAGATGCTTGTGCTTTGCCGAGGGCGAGAAGATGTCGTCCAGGAATCTCGCCTCGTTGAGCTCGCGGTGGCCATTGAGGAGGAGTTTCTGCTGCCGAGTCGTCCATCCAACGCCTCTTTGTGCTTGCCACTCCTGCACCACGGCCGAGCTGCACGCCGGGACAACGTTCTGGTACAATTCCCTCAGCGGCCTCGCGTCCGGCGGCTCATGGTAGAGCAACTTTACCAGCTCGTCCATGGCGGCGCGTCTCTCTGTTCTCGCCTTGATCGCCGATGCAGTCCGGCCCAGGACTTTGCAAATCGATCGAACATCGTGCACGCTGAACTCGGCCATCAGCGAGGCGAGACCAGTGGCGTGGCCCACGGCTTCCCAGGCCGGCTGGAAGCGATCGCCGCGTCGGAGGGCTTTGCCGAATAACGAGATGGCTTTGCGACGTTCTCGCGTGCTGTCCGTCTGGCGGAGCGAAGCGACTATATCTTTGCAGTCGAGACGTGGCATTGTCGGTGTTGTGTGCGATGTGGTGAGGTTGTGGTGGAAAGTTGAAGCAAGCATGACTGGCAGCTGTAGTGGCGCCATCAGCTCCTTCCAATTGGGAGTTTGGAACTGTGGCGGCGATAGAGGCTCAGCAATTGTATCAGCCACAGTTGGGAACTTGGGACAAACACTGCTTCTCAATACTGGTAACTTCTTGCGCTTTTACTCATAAGATGTTAATTCATTCTGCTTGGCATTTTAGTCGCGAATTGTTGTTCGCGAATTGTCATATATCCTGTGTATTTCTCTCCCTCGCAAGCCATGTCTCAATGCCTCAAGTCTTACTCCTCCCGACCATCGCACGATTCCCACCATTTCCGACTCAAGCAAGTTTAACTGCGCGCGCGTTCTGCAGCGCATTTCCATTATTCGCAAGCAAGTTCGGTGCAGAACGGAGGTCCCCAGAGATCCAATTGGGCGTCCCCGTCTGCACGATCCAGCCGGGAATATCCGCCGGCGCAACCTGGTAGACGGACATGGCGTAGAGAACAAGGCCGGCAACGTGAGGAGAAGCCATCGACGTTCCCGAGAGGCTCTTCTTGGCCGTGTCGCTCTGGGCTGACGCAGAAGGAATCAGGACGCCGGGCGCGAAGACATCGATTCCCGATCCCCAGTTAGAGAAGCTGGCTTTGGCCCAATACGTATTGATGGCTCCGACCGTGATGGCTTTGGCCGCCGAAGCTGGGGAGCTGTTTGCGCAATCTTGGTTTTCGTTGCCGGCTGCAACGACTGTAATTGCACCAGAGGTGACGCCCGCATTGACAGCGGTGTTGATGGCGGTGGACCGGCTCCCTGAATAGGTGTTAGTAAATAGAACATGAGTTCGGACTGTTCGGTAGTCGACTGAGAGTCTGAGAGTCACCACTTACCCCCGAGGGACATGTTAATCACTGCATTGGTGGTCCGCCCCTTGCTGATGATATCATTCACCGCCCAGTTGATCCCAGCCAGCACACCCAAGTTCGTACCAGCACCATAGTCGTCGAGGACCTTGACAGATATGATCTTGGCCTGCTTGGCCACCCCAAACGTCTTTCCGGCAATAGTCCCAGCAACATGAGTGCCATGGCCCGCGCCGTCGCCGTAATAGCTTCCAAACGCGGTCCAACCGTTCGTTGCTCGTCCTTCGAATTCGGTATGGGTGAGTCTGACGCCGGTGTCGATCACGTAGGCGTATGTGTTGGCGCCGGCTGAGGAATCGTACAAGTAGCCGGTGCCGGTCCCGTCTCTGTGAGACACCGCTGCGAGTCCCCAGGAGGCATCGCTCTGGGTGATCACGTTGCTGGCGTCTGATGCGGTGCTCCAGGGATCATTGTCTGGGGTAACCACGGTGCTGGGAGTGGATGGGTCGGCCGTTGAAGTATCCTGGGAAGAGCTGTACGACGCGATTCGCTTCAACAGCGGCGACCTGGCCCAATTGTTAACTAATATCCGCGAAGAGAGTCCTTATGCATAGTGACTCACATCGACGTTCTTCTTAATCTCCTTGATAGTCGCTGCGTTGAAGTTTCCAGCGTAGCCTTGAAAACCAGACTTGCCGTCATATCGTCTCTGGACACCGGCGTGGCTATCGCGCTTTCCCAAGTGCCGCTTGTGAATATCGTTGACCCATTTGATGTGGACCTTGGCCTTGGCAGAACTGATGGTTGACTTAAGAGTGACGATGTAGGTGTCCGGGATAATATCACCGGCTTTGAGTCCACGCTCTACTGATGGAGCGCCGAGGGTACACCCGAGCAGGGCTGTAGCGACAAGAACGATGTTTCTTAAATTGACCATATTTAACGAATGGTAGGAATGGAAGTGAAAGTGAGCGTAGTGCGATCCAAGGAAAGGGGAAAAAGGAGCGTGGGGTTATCGAAGTTGAGAATACTATTGACGGGGTATCACACGATGCTATATATCTCCAATTGATGGCCTCTTCTCCTCCAGATATTCAACCACACAATCTCAGTCTTCCGAAATGCAGATAGTTCCCTCTCACCTGAGGCTGACGGCAAGAACGAGGGCGCTCGACCTCGAATACCTACCATGGTGCCGAGTGCCGACAACCCACGCTGAATCCCAGGTATTCGGTCGCTCGCTGAACAGATTCTAGAAGACCCTACAAAATTCAGAACACATACTCCGGGACAACAGCTGAGGAAAACGTCCTTATTGAAATGGTACTCTTAAGCTTAGCAGGAACCTTGCTCTATCTCAGACGTGATTGGCCTAATTGGCCTATATTCCCGACATCTGCATCGTACCTTGAAGTGGTCGACGGCGGACGCCACATTTACGCCCCTCGGTATCGGTTTGACCCGAAGTTACCTTGTTCAAGACCAGACAGTCCAAGGTCCAAGGTTTTCGGTTAGACCGCCTGGACCGAGCCGGCTCAGTCGAGACAGGAGTCTGCATTCCAGTCTGGGAACCGGGAGACCGCCCTCGCTACCGCTGCGTACCTAAAGGCAACTCGGCGAGGTCAAATCAGCTAACGCAATCGGTTGCAGTCAGAAATTTGTTCCGCAGAGCCCAGGGCGGGCTTGCTCACTTCTCAGCCTCCAGGCGTTCGGTACCGTCAGCTCGGATTTCTTGGCCAGGGGTTATATCTTAAGCCCTGCAGGAGCGAGTTCTGGGCGGTTTATTAATTGTCGGTAAGGTCGGATCTCTCTCGGCTTAGTAGGATAATGTTTACTCACCCGAAAATGCCAAAGTTTCGCTGGTGCGTGCTGTAACTGCCTCGGTGGGCGCATTCCCAACACGAGCCACATCCGAGAGCCTCCCACGTAGATATTCATTGTTCATTCGGCAAAATAGGCGCCTTCACTTAAGGGTACATATCCTTTTACCGCTGCAATACCCCTTCATCCACTCATATTCCGCAGACAATTGCAACTCTGTCATGGCGGAAGACGATCGTGTAAGTGATCTCTGGCATCTCTGCCCCTAAAACCGCCGAGCTATTGATGGCAGACTCCTACGCGACACTTGTGCGATGAATATTAGTATATATACTTGTCTTATTAACCTAGCCATTGACAATTCTTTCCAGAACTATTATCATATCAAAAGACTGCTGGGTTGTTTAATATTGCATGTTGTATACCTACCTACTATCGGTAAGAATCCAAGTCCAATGATGCGTGCATGCATACCAAGGTATATTCCGGAATAACTCCGTGATTAAGAGACGAGAAGAAATTCTATTGACCTTGACCAAGGATCGATGGCTATAGATGCAACGAACGTTGCAGGGTATTGCCTGAAGTGAGGTGATGAAGATTTATAGAGCTGCGGGTAAAGCGCGTTTTATTACGGAGCAACACATGAAGTCAACTGATCGAAAATGTTTAGAACTATTTGAGAAGGGATACTAGTTTATTTGGAGGGGAAAGGGTTCAAGTTGGATGTTATAAGAGCGATCGTAGTGAAATGAACGTTCTCCGAATCTCAGTTGACCTGAGCGGCCGACCGACTGAACCAACTGTATCTGCAACAGCCCCTATCAGCCCTCCCTGTTCGTAGCTATGCCTATAGACTCATATTCTGTTAAAGCAAGATTATAAAATCTTTTCATACTTTAAACCATGCAGTCATGTTACCCGCGCAAGTTCAAATTCATTCTTATGCGAGGTGAATCTTGACGCCTACACGTGGGTCGAAAGTCTCCAAACTCCACACGACGACGATCCGGATTCGGGAGCCGGAAACCCCGGGTGCGGTACCAAGCCAAGACTTTGCTACCCGAGTCTCGTGGGTAGGCGCCTGGACTCTTGGCAGGCTAACATCAATTGAATGTGAGCGAGTGTCTTGGGTGCGTTATGAGACTGTGAGGCGATTCGGAAACTGTCCCCTGTCCAAGTCGAACTCAGTGTTAGTCAACTCGCCGGAGACCGTACGAGCACCAGGATGATCGGAACCACGTGTGTCAACATGAAATAACCTTGCCTGGCGGTATTGTGGCAACATGCCCGTCACCATCCAGGCTTGCCACGAACCATCAATTCAAGAAGCTCTGCCCATCCCAAAGAAACCCCCGATGCAGAAGTCATCAGCCACAGATGCCCAAAGGCCGGAGCCAGCCCACCGAAGCTAATCGTCGCCCTAGACTCACCAACACGCGAGATCCGCCCCTCAAGTTTGGTAATTGCTGGGCCATAACCTCGGCTCGCGCTCGACAGGAATGCAGCGTGTTCCAGTCGGGGACCCTGAACAAAGCGGATCGGGATGAGCCCACCATTCCAGCATCTCGAGCATGCCTTTGCTAGCTCTGGCTCTGAGCCGAGCTCTTGGCCCATTTGAGAGATCCAGGCCGCGCTCGGGGAGACGCCACTCGCCAGGAGTGTCCGGTTGGAATCCCGGAATCGACCTCGATGTCAGATTACCTTAAACCCGATTAACTTACATCTCGTGGATCCCGCCCGGCCCTCTCAGGCACGGAAGATGTATATAAGCATCTTGTTCGTCTTTGTGGTGAACATTTGAGCAGCCAACCAAGACAGCAACAAGCGAAGAAGCAAGACAAACAGACTACATCCGAAGCAAGCTCAGCAACTACAACAATGCATCTTCTCTCCTACCTCCTCGCCACCCTGGTCGTCGGCTCAACCGAGGCCAAGCCACTCCTGGGACTCCTAGGCCGGGCCTCCAATACGTCCCCGGCGCCCTCCATCGTCCGGGGCAAGTACGTGTGCAACGACGGCGACGACAATACGGGATTCTCCAAGAAGGCCACCTACACCTTCACCGGCACCAAGCTCCCCACGGGCCTCTCGGCGAGCACCTACAACGTCGGCGGCAACCGCGTCTTCACCACGTCCAACGTCGTGGTCCGCAACGGATACCTCGAGCTCCGCGTGCCCGGCGGCCAGACAGCCATGCCTTATGCTTGCGGCCAGATTGTGACTGATGTCAACAATATCGTCTCTGCGAGTGTGCGAACCACTGCGATTCTGACCGACAATGCCGGAACCATCAATGGTAAGGAGTCTCCATCAACTCATCTATACATCTGATGCTAACTATTCTAGGCATGTTCTTCTACGGCGACGACTCCCAGGAGACCGATATCGAATGGATCTCCGACGCCAGCTCCGGCTCCAACAACGGCTACCGCTGGCTCTGGTTCACCAACCAAGACTCCAACGGCGACCGAAAGCTCACTTCCAAGGCGGTCAAGCCCCCCTCCAACCCGACGACCACCGAGCACGAGTACCGCATCGATTGGACGCCCGGCCTGACCGTCTTCTTCGTCGACGGCCAGGAGATTTGGCGCACCACCTCGGACACGCCCAACATTCCCGGCCCGTGGATGTGGAACAACTGGACCAACGGCAACAAGGGCTGGAGCGTCGGGCCGCCTGCCAAGGACTCGGTCTTCAAGATTAGGAAGATTGAGATGTACTACAACACTGCCAACTCCAAGTAAGATGCACCGTCGAGGAAATGGCTCAAGCACATCAACGATCAACGGCAAAGCGAGATGGGTAGAATAGTTAGAATGATAACATAGGCACCCAGAATGACAAATTTGAAATACAAAGCCAAGGGCCACAGTTGACAGTTGATAAGCCATTGATTTCGCACGCCATTGTGACATTGAAACCGACTCTAACCGTGAAGATGATCACGTCCAAATGATCACAGAGAGAGCCAAAGCAAAACTTTGCAAAACGAAAAGCCATGCGAGGCAAAAGAAATGCGTGATCTGGGAATCGAACCCAGGGCTCCCCGACGCTGCTCGGATGGCAACGGAGAATTTTACCACTAAACCAATCACGCTTCGATATTCAACGGTTGCGATAAGCAGTCTAAGAGGATGCTGGACGGAGAGATGGAGTCCTCCGAGAATACCTCGTGTGTCTTTCACATTTATTAGCAGCAGCGCCCTTCTAGAGAAGTATGCCGATGAATGAGGCATGTCTCTAACGTATCATGGCGACCAATTATGGGTACCCAACCTAGATATCGAGAGCCGAAGAATGGAAAGGGGGGCCGTAGATGATTGCAGTCAATGATTCAAGCGGAAGTCTTGGACTCACAGTACAATCTTCAACACATGTTTACTGATTGAGGGCTGGAAGTCTTGGTACAACTCATGCGCATCTCGAGGCAGGATTCTTCCACATTTGCGCCTCCCATTTAGGCTGTTGCACTTGATTTTTTGGCGACAGCTTAATAGAGTGTTCAACAAGCGCAGGGCTCCGTGCAAACCTTTCCCAAGACATGGGCTTCGGTTCTCGGATGTCAGGTGTTTAACTATAAGGACTTCTGACAGACGGGCTTCTCGGTCTAGCCGACCATGTTGCAACATACGGATGCAAATGTTTTGCATGAAAACAAGTAGGTAGCGGCAATGCCGACCGGGTCAGCCAATGCTGGGTTTCTCAAATTGAGTGACCCCGGTATCCTCGACACAGGTGACTGGACAAATATTGCTAGAAAACCCAAGTAAATCACTTACAACAAGAGTCTTCTTAGACAAGATCGTCACTAGAATGTTGTAAATAGTTCCTACGGTCTTCCGTGCGGCGCGTCAGGTTAATTGAGATCCTTTTCATTTCTTCCCACCGGGCGCCAGTTCCCAGCAAAGTTAACATGGCAAAACCAAGGGCTCTTAACCGATGATCCTGTAACACGATTATTTCTAGTAATCACCGTGCTCGCGGTGCTATGGTTACATAAGTTCTCAAACTCGCTTCTAGGTACAAATACATTCTTATCTTGGCAGGGATGCTAAAAGGATAAAACAAACCTTAACCCCCAGTTTCCAGTTCTCAAGCCTTTAATATTCTCCCCACCCCATTAGCCGGGCGAAATTCATCGAGAAGGGTTCCAGGCATGCCGCCAACGGACTTGTCCGACTCAGCCGCTTGCCGCTGAATAAGCTCTTTAAGTAGCAGCCTTTCAAGGCTTTTGTAGACATCGCTTCAGAATACACTTTATCTTCTTCATCGGTTGAGCTGGCTCACTCGTCCATTTTCGTATAATCACATTCGTTTAGTTCTTGATATCCCGCCTCCGGGCTTTCATTTCCCCGACATGTTTCTTAATCTTGTTCTTTTTTTCGTCCTCCAATTATGTCAGGCAACCGCCCTTCATCTGAACAACCCGCAACGACGCGAAAAGTTCGATCTCGCTTTTTACGTATACGACGGCGACTGGCCGTGCTCGCAAACAGACATTGAGACGCTGGAGACTGCCATCGACGACACTCACTCGCTGGCTCAGTCGGCTATTGATATTCTTAATGTTGAAGGCGCCGAGACTTCTTCGTCCTTTAGGGCCTGGTTTGGAGATGGTATGCCACTTTTGATAACCGCTCGATACTTTGCAAACCTGACAAATCCCAGAAAACGCACTTCCCAGGAGGAGGACCAAGATCCTCGAGAAACACTACAAGTCTGTCAAGACCAACCTGATCAAGCCCGAAGTCGCCGTCAAGTTCCGCGAAGACACAGCACCGCACTTCCCCGACGCATCCGTCAAGCCCACCAAGAACTCCCTGGTATATGCCTGCCCCCCCCTCGGGCACCCCGTTTGCGCCCGCGGGACCCTCGCAGCCGTGCAGAGCGCCACCGAGCAAATGAATGCCGTCTATGGCACAACGCTCATCATCGTATGCCAAGACTTTCTCAAGACGACGGCGACCCTGGAATCGACCATGCTGACCTGGCAAACGGATAATACTCTGGGTAACCTGTTTTCGAGACCGTTTGCACTCCTCCATGAAGTTCAACATATGATGCGGGCGACCGGGGATGGGGAGAGGGCGGATGATGTGGCTGAGCCGCAGCCAAGGGTGTATGGGAAAACAACCTGCTACTCTGCTGATTGGTGAGTTGTGCTGCTCTTGTTTATCAAATGCACCGACTAACTGATATGCAGCTGCTATCGACTGTCTGATGCAAACAAGATCAAAAACGCTCAAAACTATGCCATCTTTGCACTCGATGTTGCAGCATTCCCGCTACTAGGAGCCCCAGCCAGCGACGACGACTGCTCATCGTCGAACTCGAAGCGCCAAATGGATGTCGTTGACGAGAGGCGGTGGCATCGTACAGAGCGTTCGACGTCGGATCAGAGCAACCTCTTGCCCAGATGGGAGATTTCGAACACGTCTACTACGTCGTTCCTGACGAGAACTTCCACCAATACCCCTGCTTCTCTGAGTCCATCGTCAACTGCAACTCCACAGACGACCCCCGGCATAAACACCCCCGAGGCAAACAACACCACAGTCGACCTGCTGGTAGTGATTACCAGTGCTCCTACGACACTATTAAGCTCGACTCCTACTACTGCCACCCCAGCAGCAACCTACACGGTAGACAACGGCGAAACGATCATAGTCCCTGTTGGTGCCATTGTCGTGGCCGGACCAGGAGGCGGCAGTGTGTCTGTCGGCGGAGTGATTATCCCTGTGCCTGCCAATGCCCAAATCACGGCGAACCCCGACGACGTCGAGGAAACAAACGCCGAGCAAACCGAAACTCCAACATCGACAGCTGCCTGCACCATGCGAACCTCGACAGCGGTGTCTTACGGATCCAACGCCGGAGTCATTTGCCAAGATCTATCGGGTATGAACCTTGCCGCCATTCACAAACTGTTCGCTGCCAATGAAGTTGCATCAAACACAACAACCACGACTCCCATCGCGGAACAAACTCCGACGACGCCTTCGCAGAACAACACGCTCACCACTACGCCAACCACAACCCCGGGCTTCGACGGTACTCCGACTACTCCGACAGCCACGCCATCAACCGCGACCACAATCACCGGAACCCCAACCCCGTCGTCTGGATCTTATCTCGCAGGCATATCCTGCAGCCTGGACAAGGCATCTCAAGCCATGTGCAAAACGTCTGTTCTGGGAAAGACCGGCGCATGTCTCAGGTCAGAAGACAAGTGAGTTGACTCACCAGCCTCTGTCCTGTCAAGACCTGCTCGACTAGCAGAGGGGTTAACTTTTAGGGACTGAAATCTGACAAGCTTGACTTATAGGACGAGCGGGTATCTTTGCGTGGAGGACTGTACTGCGGATAGTACTTGTCCTGCAATCTGCGCGGCGGCTGGGTATAAAGGAGCTTATTGCGCAAATGCGTAAGTTGCTATTGAGTCTTGACACCTGTTGAAATGAAAGCTGACCTTTGCTAGGAATTACTCGTGCATGTGCAGTAACGATGATCCAACGGCAACCGCAGATTAATATTGTTACGACAAAGAGGGGGCCGGCTCAAGCCAACTCGGCGACTTTCCATGTCGGCAGTTCGAGTGCTTAATAAATACAATTATGTCTATAACGTCTATTACCAAGTGTCCATCCAATTATATCCTCCGTGTATCAATCAACCCTCCTCTCCCAGTCCCAGACTCCCAGTCACAGTGCCCTCACTCCCTCAAATCACCAGGCGTAGGCTCATCGCCGATATCCTGAAGCACCTTTACATCCGCCCCCTTCCCCTCGGCCATCTTCAACACCTCGGTCAACTGCTTCGCTCCCATCGGCCACTTCCCCGCCCCCTCCTGAACCTGCACCTCCCCCCTCAAAATCTGCCCCGGCCCAACCTCTGCACCATAAAACTCCGCATTCAACTCGGGCCTCTCCTTGATAACCGTCCCATCCACTGTCAACCCGCCATACAACCCCCTCGACTTGGTATACGTCCACACCGGCTTAACATCTTCCTTCCCATTGCCCGCACTGCTCTTATCCATCGTCATCGGTCCCGCCGCGAGAGCCAGGTTTCCCCCCAGGGACATCTCGGAACTCGTGTACGCCTCGACGGCGGCGGACGTGTTGAGCACGCACACGCAGTCGTACACGTCGACGCCGTAGACGAGCCCGAAGCCGCCGCTGCGCACGGAAAAGGCCGAGGGGGGAGACCAGCTTCCGTCGGGGAGACGGGCCACGACCACGCCCGAGCCGCCCGCGCCGGCGAGGTACATGCCTGCTCGGAAGCCGGTGAAGATGGCCATGCCTTTTGCGTTGGCGAGGACTTCGGCGGGGATCTTTTTCTTATCTGGTATGGTTTGGTTAGTTTATTGTCTGTGGTTCTGCATGGTGCGTAGAGACACGTACCGACAAATCCTTTTAGGATTCGGGCAGCCTTGTCGCAGTCATCGGCAACTCCAGAAGCCTTGAAGAGTCCCATTTCCAATTGGTTTGAGCTTTTGGTGGTGAGGTTGAAAGGTCTGGTGTTGGACTGTTGGTTGAAGGTATGTATGTATAATGTGACTTGGAACTGAGTCGGATGATGAAGGGGAGAGAGAGCAGGAGTTAAATGGTGAGTTGAATCTGTATAGACATGAAAACAAGAGGAATCAAACATGTTATTTATCCACCGTCACAAAACCTCCTCGTCAAGGCAATCTTCACCAAAGGGCAGTGCTAGCACTATGGCGTCCACGAGTCGCCGTGGCGATGCGAGCCAATACGCTCCGAGGCCTCTCGACATTGAAACGCAGAGAGGCAATTGGATGTAAAGAGCATTTTGGCGGTTGACAAATACCGTCGCGGCGTATTGAGCGATACGCAAAAAGACGGCGCGAGCCACAAGGGCGGTTTACTTGGCAAGCGAATACGCTGCTCCGCCACAAAGAGACGGCTCAGCCTCCTTAAACTCGTTGGCACGGCGTTCCATTGCAAATTGTAGTGTACGAATACACAAGGATAATTACGGACTGGAAGCGTTTTGAATTCAAGACATAACTACATTTACAAATGATGCGACCAGCCCAAGTGCTACTGCCACCAACCAACACCTCTGCGCCCATGCAATCCCCATGCCCACAGTCTAACTCTTTACCTTCAGTTCGTCTTAGCTTCACCTCACTGGAGGTTACTAGACCCCAACACCACGCTGAGGTGCGAACTGATCGTTGGGGCGACCGACCGAAGTCAGGCCGCCACCACATCCTCGGGGAGTGGTGGAGGTGCATGGAGCACCCTAGCCAGTGGCTACATCAAGGCGGTCCCGAGACGCACTTGGATTTGCCCTCGAACCCAGTCGAATACCAGGTCTTCGGTAACGACGGCGCCGGTGGCGTTGGAGTCGGGTCCTGGCTCTCTCGGTTGTCGGCGTGGAGAACTGCAGACGGATAAGAGCAAGAAGCTCCCGGGAGGTATCGAGCTGTAGTTGATCACGAACCGCCCGCCGCTGATCAGAGATCAACTGCAGTTGGGACGAGACCACCAAGTCCGAAACGTTGCCGTCAAGTTGTCGCAGCAAGGCGACAATTTGATCCTGCCTCCCCCAAGACGTCTCAGGATTGTTGCCCTCGGGAGACACCAAATCCGTCATTAACGCTTGGATCCGTCCGCAAAGTTCCTGGAACCTGTGTCGATCCTCGCGTCGCTCGTCAAGGAGGGTTTGTCGGCCCCGCATCATCTTGAGAGTATCGGCGGCAGGGTCGGAGGCCAGCGGTCGGGGGAACCATCCGGGCAGGACAACGTTGAGCGCAGGAATGAGGCCAAAAGAGAGAGTAAGGAAAACACCAATGCCGGCGAGAATGGTGCTGGCCGCAGGCCACCCGGTCCAATCGTGGTCAACCATGGTCATTGGGAAATGTGAGTTTGTGGCAGAGAAAAGCGAATAGCAAAGTGTTTAAACGAGCGCATGTGGTTTGACTTCGCGTCCCTAGAGAAGAAGAGAAGAGAGAAATGAACGGGGGAGATCTGAAGCAATAAATAGTATGTTGTCCTCCTTCGTCCCTTCTTCTATCAAGCATTGTGATCTACTGGGCAAGATGAATGGGGTTCTAGAATGCGTAGGTCCTCGTCTACTCTTGCCCGGAGCGATTTGTTGAGACGAGTTTCCTGAGACTTCCCTTCTGTGATTATCATTCGTGACTTCTCAGAGCACGCCTGGTTTTTGGCTAATAGGTCCTGACTTTGGGGGTTCCGATGATAACAGGAAGGAGAGGGACGACCGAAATAGAACGGGTAAGTTGAGTTGCACGCGGCTCTTTCCCCAAGCAACGCCCCGTTGGGCAAAGGTGATAGAAAAGTAAGAACACCGAGGAGGCCGCTTCCTTCCAGTAGCATTAGTCATCGACTCACCGCGGCAGTCAAAGATTCAAAAGCAGCTGTTTCATTCATAAAGGCAGTCGCAACAGAAATTATCGACAACTGTGGTCAACGGCAACATCTACAGTCAGCGGCAGCCATCAAGGTCAGACCAATTGAGCTTACGAGTAAAGCTGAAGGAGGAGCCAGAGGCGTTGGATGGTCATGCGACACCTACCTCTACTTGATTGTTTAAATGTCGCACTGAATATAGGGGACTCTTTCGCAATTGCGAGACACATTTGTCCTTTGCAATATTAAATGAACTAATTATTACGGTTACAGCACTGCAACTAGCTCCCTGCGTGCTCCCCTACGGTTCTTTAAAGTACGGATACCCGACGTCAGTTGGACGGGTGTAAGGTTCATTGATGAAGCAAAGCTAACAGAAGGTTCCGCCGATCCGCGAAGCGGGTTGGTGCCTTCCAGCTTTGCTTCTTCTATTCGGTGTTTAATCGGCTGACTAAGGAGCACAGCCACCCCAATCACTCGCCACAGTTGTCTTGAATACTGAGCGGCAATTGGCTTTTTTTGCCGTGAGTGACCTTAACCGCCTGCTTTTTCCGGCGCCGCGGGCGAAAGAGGCCCGCTGCAAGCGAAAGGCTCACTGTAGGCGGAAGCCCGCCACAGGCGCCCCCGGAGGGCCCCCAGAGGGAAGCCGGCTGCAGGCCCGCCCCCCCGCGGAGGGGGGATTCCTCAAATCTCTCTATAAAGATCGAACCTATCCGCAGCAGCAGTCACACAGTCACAGCGGCAGACAGAGGAGCGGACAGAGCAGCAGACAGAGGAGCAGACAGACCCGCGGATAGAGCCGAAGGCGAGGAGCCCGCCGCAGGCGTCCCCCTGAAGGGGCCGCCGGAGGCGTTAGGGGGGGG
>JAMQMW010000795.1:32664-49136 GCA_024115155.1 Thelonectria blattea
GGGTGGCAGACCTGAACCACCCTGTCAACGTACCTATTTTAATTTCATACGTCTTGCTCTCAGCTCAAGTAGACACACGGAAAGTATCTTCCATGCCCTAGGTATTCTCCGTATCTCGGAAACCTTGTGGGTATCTGGTATATATATCTCGACGCTCCTCCTCAAGGCACTCGTCAACACTCACATGTTGCATTTCTCCAACTCTCCTTGCCAATATGACCTTCTCCAACCAGCTTCGACGTTTGTCCCGATATATGCGATATAACTACCTCGGAGCCCCGGACACGAGGGGAAACTTGAAGCTTCTTCCAGTTGAGATCATTATGATGATCGTGGAATACCTTCCACCGGCCTCTTCCCTCGCCCTCGGCATGACCTGTTGCTACTATTACAACATATTGTCTCCCGACTTCCCCGAAAGCACAAACAACCTCACACCGAAGGATCGGGAGAAATTTCTCCAACTTCTGGAGATGGATATGGCCAAGACATACTACTGCTACGACTGCGCGAAGCTCCACCCATTAAAATCAGGAATCGTGACGTCCTTTCAAGACTGTATGATGGCGTACTATTTCATAGCGTCACGCAGCTTCAGTCACGTCATTCGGTTCCCGAATGCCAGACTAGTCATGAATCGCCATCTTTACGGCCCATCGCATGGCCTCCCTCTCTCTGCGGTGGAATATAACGGAATTGTATTACCGTTACATCTTGGTGCCAGACGCGAGTTCACAAGTCGGGCTCGTATCATCAACAACGAGCTCTTCTTGAAGAGAACCTTGACCATTTCGGATTGGTTTGGGCGCGAATCAGCATTGCAGAGGTTCATGAGCCAAGAAACTTTCGACATATGTATGCACTTCCCCATGACGCATCCAAGTTCGTGGATCGGGGTCACGACTATGCCGGAGCTAAAGAACTATTCCAACGGTTTCACGGAATGCAAAGATTCTCTGGGCTCTTGCCCTGAGTGTCTAATGGATTATTCCATTTCGATTACACGCGGAAAAGCTCGCTTTGGGGGATGGCTTATTGAACTTGTTGCCTATTACCAACTTGGAAGATGTCGATCTCCTTTCGACTGGGACTGGAAAACAATGACTAAAATCTCGAGTGATGAGATACCCCGGTGCGTGGAGTCGAAACCGGGCATCGTGAGACATCGTTGGAGCCAACAAGACGACGTGGTGTTTCCTCCGGGGGGGAGGTTTGTTGGCCGACCAAAGCCCTACGGCTATGTAGGCATATCTGGGATACGTGTCCCTCCGGGTCGACAGCCAGGGTACGAGCCAGAGGAATAGTCGTTCACCATATACTTTATTGAAGCTGATCTGCATGTTCTTACGGTCTCTTACCCCTGAGAGTGTTCTTACCTATACGTGCTTCCAACGTGGTCGTCCCTCAAACGACTGTTCCCCTTGCCCTGCGCATTCTCCCGCAACGAGCCCCCCGGCACCTCGTAGTCATGCCAGTATATCCCGCGCTTCTGCAATTCCGGAACCAACAACTCGACCATGTCCTTCCAGGGCCCCAGCTGCACCACAGCCTACAGGCGACAAGTTGAAGCCATCGAGATCAGCCTCCTCGATCCACCTCTCCATCCCGTCGAAGATTGGCGCCGCCAGTCGCAAACAAAGGCCCCTGGTCTAGATCATAGGAGTAAATTCGATCCCTGTGATGAAGAAGACGCAATATACACCCCAGATTTTGACTAGTAGACTGTAGTCTGGTACGGGGAACACCTTCAGCCGGTACTGGAGAAGAGGAGTGCTGTTGCTGCAATCGAAGCAGGGATGGTGGCTGGATAGGATACGGCGTTGCGGACTTGTATCAGAAAGAATAGAAGGAGGAGATGATTGCTTACTGCTGCAGTGACTAGGTTGAGCAATAGATAAATGCTGCCCGCTAGATGACCAGCAGACGCATGATCAGAGTAGCGCTTGCCACTTGAAGTTCCAGGGCTGCCTCGTCTCTGAGCAGTGCGTTCCTCTGTGTCCGGGAACATGGACTGGTGGAAAGAAGGCCATGCTTGATGTCAAATCCCCTTTATAGCTGTCCCTAGGAATCCCATGCATAGGTGGACGTAAGAGCTCGCTGGCATTTTGTTATCCAACCTCCTTGGAGCAACCCCAGAGTCAACTCGATATCTTTCCCCATGCCGTAGGGGGACAGTTCAAAACTTGGAAGCACAAAGACCGTCGAGGAGAGGGGATACGGCTGACGCGCGGAAGGCCGACATTGCGCCGGGCAGAATGGTGACAACTAACAAAGCCTCCAAGGTGTAATTGCGCCGCTCGCGGTACATTACCACCGGCATCAAAGAGGATATCCAGCATTGCATAGTAAGGTGTTATCTTGGACGTTGAGCGCCATCAAGTGACCGGCCACTCCTCCAATGCGGGCGTCGTACATGATTGGCGCCACGATGTTGCGCAGAGCCTGACGTTCCAGAACACCATCCGCGTTGGGCGACACAATGATCTGTCCTCGAGCAAGATGGAACCCCGTACAGATGGTAGCTCGCTTTCCGAGATTGTCGGGGTGTTGATGAGAGTTGCGCTATGAACATCCAAGATGCATCCTTAACCTCCAAACAGGGAGCGTCTGGTTGGACCTATCGCTCACTTCATGCCGC
The DNA here is from genome assembly GCA_024115155.1 of Thelonectria blattea. Lineage (NCBI taxonomy): Eukaryota > Fungi > Ascomycota > Sordariomycetes > Hypocreales > Nectriaceae > Thelonectria > Thelonectria blattea. The sequence goes on from JAMQMW010000795.1 coordinate 35,303, forward strand.
ATCCGAGCGAGCACTGAACAAGAAACGGTCGAGACAAATAAAAACAAATCACGAATAGTATTCAGTCAAAGCACTAACAGCAACACGATCCAAACGGCGCACACGCAACTCCATCCCTCGACTCGCTCTCACGCAAAAGCCGCCGGGACAGCAACCTCAAACAGAAACTACTTCGGGCTTCCATACAGACTCACAATATCACCCCCATCATACTTCATCTCAAACGCCTCGAGCAAGTTCGTCGCCGCCTTCTCGCCCGTCGCAAACGCCCCGTGCACGCAACCGTTGGCCACAAGAGTGCAATGCTCGCCGGCAAACTGCAGCCGGCTCAGCCGGTGCCTCTCCAGCGCGCCGATGAACAAGCCCGGCTCGTCGCCGACCTTGTCCGCCGAGTAGGTCCCGAAACCGGCCAGGGGATCGCGCGTCCACTGCGTGCACTCGATGCTGATCAGCGGCGGGAGAGCCTTGTACGACTCGGCGCGGAGGAGGTTGAAGAGCGGCTTGAAGAAGGCGTACAGCTCGTCGCGGGACATGGCTTCTACGCGCTGGGTCAGCGGCTCGGCGATTTGCACGCAGAGTTCCTTGTTGCCCGACATGAGCCACGTGTTGACCGTGACGGTCGGGTGCGCGAGGATGTTGTCCTCTGGGAGGACGCCTTGCTCGGGAGGAGCGGGGTAGTACATGAACTGGTCGTTGTCTTTGCTCCAGAAGACGTCTGCGAACTCAAAGAAGACTTTGCCCAGGGCCGCGTAGCTGAAGCGGTCGATGCCCTCGCGGATGTCGTCGGGGAGAGCCGGGGAAAAGGGCACGAGGTCGTGGCGGAGGACGCCCAGAGGAGCAGTCATGATGACTGCGTCGGCCGTGAAGCGTTGCTGGTCGCCGTTGGAGTCTCGGCAGGTCACAACTGCGGGGGACGAGCCGTCTTCGCTCCATTTGACTTCTTCGACGTGGTGGTTCAGGTGGATGGAATCGAGGACAGACTCGGCGGTCCAGTTGACAATCTTCTGGTAGCCGCCGCGGAGGACGTACAAGTTGCGCTCCGTGACGAAGTAGCTCAGGTGCTTGGCCGAGGCGAGAGCGGTGCTGGTTCCGATCCAGAGCTCAATCTACACGTAACACCATCAACATACACACAAACAACAATCTACAGCGCAGTGTACGTACCTCTCGAGTCGCCTGAGGAGCCCAGAGGCGCTCGTCATCGGTAATCAGCTCGTGGTTCTCGACAAACTCGCGAACAAACTCGTCCACGCTCCGATCCTCGGCCTCGCCATCGTTCTTGTAGAACCAATCACAGTAGTCGGCGAACTCGTCGGCCACCTTCTTGGCCTTGAACTGAGGCCCGGCCTTCCCGTGAGGCGTGTAGTACAGCGGCGCGCCGTCGTCGTAGTAGTACTGCACGCCCAGCCGGGGCACCAGCTTGACCAGCTTGTTCTGCGAGGTTTCGTGCATCCAGGCGGCGCCTTTACGGGAAGAGAAAAGAAAACACCAAATGTCAACAAAAACTCACGATTCCAATTTCTCACAGACACGGTGGACGCCCTGGAAAGGTACGCATGTGCTGTGACATACCTACACCTGCATGAGGGGAAAAACGAACATGCAAATGCGATAGGAACGGCGACACCGCCCAAACGCAAGGGTCTGTGATTCAGTGTCAACCACGGGGGTCTTCGGAGAAGGCACGTACCTAGATCGCGACTCTTTCCCGGCTGGCTGCTCGCGCAGATTCGTCCGCCGATGCGGTCTCGGGCTTCGACAACCACAACATCTACCCCGTGTCGACGGAGCACCGAAGCGGCCCGGAGACCGGAGATGCCGGCGCCGACGACAATCACCTTCTTGGGGGGGGACTCCGGTCCTGGAGGGAACGCGAGAGGGGGCAGTCGCAGCCCGGCCTCTGCGGCAGCGCCGAGGCGCCTCTCCAGGCCGGAGTAGCAATTACTGGGCTTTTTGGGCGTGCCCGGGATGCGCGCCGAGATGTTGAAGTGTTCGGAAAGCATTCTCTGGCAGGTGGACATGTATATGTGGTGGGTGTTGAGAGGGTGTGTTGCTGCTTGTTGCAGTTGCTTGCTGTGTGTGTTTTACAGTAGCTTTGATGTATTGATGAGGAAAAGAAGAAACAGAAAGAGAGAGGATCGAAAAAGGAGTGAGCTATATGAAGTCACATTGCCCGTCCCGCTCGTGAGGGGGAAACGGGACGCATCTCGGAGCCACGTCATGCGGGACCAGTCATGAGACTGCACATTCCCCAGCCCGATAAGACCAATCCCCAGAGGGTAGATAGGCTCCGTTCCAACTGTTTCCCCGTCCGGGTCCGAAGGCTGCCATGGGAGGTCTCAGCTAGGCACATTTCGGGCAGCTCACCTGCAAGTCAGAGCAAACCCTCCCCCGAAACCGAGGGCGCATGCCTTTTCAGCGAGTCCATCTCATCTCAGCGTGCCCGTCTCAGCGTGCCTCGGATTCACTTGTCGGATGGGGAAAGGCGTCGGAAATTGAGGCATTTTTCCTTGGCGAAAGCCCGTCTATCTCGGCTCCAGTCTGCCGGCGTATGGGGTTCGATCTGCTCCGTCTGGGCCGGGCGTGCAATCTGGAATAGGTATCTAATCGCGGAGCAAGAGATAACAGGGTTTGGCGGTTGCAGCTGGTGGCAGTGGTTGGTTCGCTGCCATTCGATGCGGTACGTATCTGGTATCATCTACAAGGAACATGGACTGGACATGGACGTTGGTGGCTCAAATACATAGCTGACAATTCCAGCCTCGATAAGCCCAAAGATGCACGTTCCCCTTTGTTTTGTTTCTGTCTCTTGATGTTTCCTTCGCAATCAGTCCGTGGTCTTCTTCTGCATCTTCATCGATGACCTCCCCAAAATGACCCTGACCACAACCTTCAGCTCCGAAGAGGAACACCTCGCCGGCACAGAACGCATCATCAAGTCGGCCAACCACGAAGCCACGCTCATTCCCCATCCCACAAACTCCCCCAACGATCCCCTCAACTGGTCTCCCTGGCGGAAATACTGGCACGCCTTCCTGGTGCTCTTCGTCGTCGGCCTCACCGCGGCGACAAGCAACGACGCCGGGAGCGCCTCGGACTCGCTTCTCCCGTACGGCATCAGCTACAACGACGACAATGTCGGGGCTGGCGTCTTGTTCGCCGGGATCGGGTATACTACTTTTTTCCTCTCGCCGCTGCCCGCGCTGTACGGTAGACGCAGCCCCTATCTCATCTGTTTGATGTCCTCGGTCGCCGGGAGTATCTGGTTTGCGAGGACGAAGCATGCTACCGATGCCATCTGGAGTCAGCTGTTCGTCGGCGCGTCCGAGTCGTGCGCCGAGGCAGCCGCTCAGTTGTCCCTCTCGGAATTGTTCTACAGCCATCAGCGCGGGACCGTCATGGGTCTGTACATTCTGGCCACCAGTGTTGGTACCTTCTTAGGGCCGTTATTCGCAGGCCTCATTGCCGATGATGGGACTCTGGGCTGGACCTGGATCGGCTGGTTTGGTGCCATCATCAGCGGTGCCACTCTGATCATCTTCTTGTTCGGCTTCGAGGAAACGTCCTTTGATCGCAGGGCCATCCTCGAAGGAGTCCACATGGAAGTCCCTCCCTCGGCCCCCAAGACCAAAGAAGACGGATCTAGCAACAGCCACGAGCTCCAGACCATCGAAACAGGCACCCCTCCTCCCGACACACCAAAGACATACTGGCAGCGCATCGCCCTCGTCACCCCCTCCCCGCTCCTCCGAGGCATCGGCTTCAAGCAGTACTTCACCACGCTCTTCCGCACCCTCCGCGTCTTCACCTTCCCGGCCGTGCTGTACGCGGGCCTGCAATGGGGCGCCCAGGACGCCTGGCTGACGTTTTACCTGACGGTGCAGGAGGACAATTACTACGAGGATCCGTGGAACTACGGCGACACGGCCGTGGCCCTGATGAACATTCCCACGCTGGTCGGTGCTATTATCGGGTGCTTCTACGGCGGCTGGTTCGCGGACAAGTTTGTCGAGTGGGTGGCCAGGCGGCGCGGGGGGATGAGCGAGGCGGAGGATCGTCTGTGGCTCATGTATCCGGCGGCCGTGATCAATCCTGCGGGACTGATGCTGTTTGGGATCGGGTCGGGCGACGGTTGGCTGTTTCCTAAGCTGTGGGGGGCTTATATCGGACTCGGGTTCGTTGGGTTTGGCTGGGGATGTGCGGGAGATATTGGTGAGTTGATTCCGTCTGGTCATCTGAGTACCTAGATGTACTAACATTTCTCAGGCCTCAGTTATCTCGCCGACTGCTACCCAGACATGATCCTCGAAGGAATGGTGGGCGTGGCCGTCATCAACAACAGCATCGCCCTCATCTTTACCTTTTGCACGGGCATCTGGATGGACACGCAGACGCTGGCCCAAGTCTTTATTGCCATTGGCGTCCTGTCTTTTGTATTTTTCATGACGACGCTTCCCATGCAGTATTTCGGCAAGACGGCCCGTCGCAAGACTGCGGCTGCGTACAACAAGTTTATCGAGAACCGCGACGGGCATTGACTCGGGTTGAGTTGGATGTGTTTGAATATGTGGATTGGTTTATTGAATGGTGTGTGTATATTTCATGGATGCGTGGTAGTACGCATTGATAGCCCAGTTATGTTGCAACCTGCGGGCATTTTGCTGCATGTACAATTATATGCCCTCTCTTCAACTTCCTTATGAATTGTGACATGCCTTTTCTCACTGGCTGGTGATGAGAATGAATTGATTGAACCTCGCTAAAGCTCGGCAGTCTCATCAATGATGAATTATGACTGCATGTGTTCACAAAGTGCAAATGCTCAGTTCCACTTACATGCTTCTTGCCGCACTTTCCGACCTTTAAAGTAGGTAATTCCCAGCAATTCATAGGAAGGCTAACCGATCACCTCGTTATACCTCTTGGCACTCGCAATTAGCGAAGACGCATAACTTTCACTAAGCCACTCGAAGTCATCAACAAAGCAATTCAGCGATCAAGGGGGGCTGGCGCAACGGTAGCGCGTCAGATTCCAGTGCACTGGGATCTCCTGAAGGTTAAGAGTTCGAATCTCTTGTCCCTCATCCTCGATTCTTTTTGTTTTTGGAATGTCTGCTGGTGTTTAATCGTAGCACCGCTCCTTATCTCTCCCAAGTTCCCGTCCCGGGTAGCATCCTTTGCGGGAAGAAACCCCCGATCTGCTCCAGCACACGATGGCCTCTCTGCTTGAACTCTTTTTGCCAAGTACACCTCAATCGGGACCCGAAAACAATACCAAGCGCCACTAAACGAGCTGAGAATCAGTGCACCCCGCGATATTGAAGCCATGGACCGTCTCGGCCCTTGGACTGGAAATAGCCGAGCTGCACTATCTCGTTAGCGACGTAGCTTACTGCGCTTTGGCGTCTCGGCCCGTCCTCGAACGTGAACGTGGCTGGCGGACGGGTCCCGAAGCTGATAGGCCTTCAATAGTCGAGTCCAGAAGTGGTGATGGACTCAAGTTGTCGGACCTCTGCACTACTATTTTGGCAGGATTAATGGTTTTGTGCATTAGCATCTGGGCCGAATTCTGATCCGGCAGAGAGACCGTAGCTGAACCAGACGTTTATATCCTCGTAGTTTATGGACATAGATCCTCCGTCACTTTGAACATGGACTCTTCCGAGTCGTTTTTGACAAACGCCAAATATGGCTACAGCTTCGTGGTGGCGACGACGCAGCTCAGCATCAACGCCGCCTTGGAGCAGTACCTGAAGGAGACGACCCAACCCGAGAACTACTACTGCTATCTACAGGTACAACTCAAGACTCAATAACATTCATGCCGAAACACGCAAGGCCAAGTCATTAACACCCACAGGCCCCAAATACACCCATCGGAGAGCCCCCTACCCTAAACCCCATCACCGTCCCCGATCTCCTCGCCAAAACAGGCGGCATCAACCCCTTCGACATCCCCACCGACACTCCCGTCACCGATCCCCGGATCAAAACCCTCCAATCCGTCTCCTTCGTCCTCGGCGTCAAGCTCCGCATGGGCATCCCACCCGGACGTCAAGGCAAATCTGCAGGCGCAGCTTGGGAACCTCTCAAACACGGCGTTTAGTCTGCAGCAGCTGCTCTTCGACTTGGACAACGCGGACCTGCAAGGGTTTCTTGGCTTCGAGGGCGTCCCGCTGGGGATGCAGCCCCTCCTCACCGAGTTCTTCGCGCCGCTGTGGTCCACGTCGGCCAAGAAGTACGGCCTGCCGCTGCTCTCCGTGGTGGCCGTTCCGGCCGCAACGGCAACAACCAGGTCTACTACGTCTCCTGCTCCAACGACAACCTCGCCACCTCGACCCAATGGAGCACGCCTCTCCCGCTCGCGACAGACGTGGAACTCATGTCTCCCTACGTCAACCGCGCCAGCGGCGGCAACACCACCGTCGCGTCGGGAAACGATCGACTGCAGCGCATGGTGCAGGCCACGGGCACAAAGGCGCAGATGTGGAAGGTCGATCAGATCAAAGTGCCGGCTGCGGCGACGGCCAAGTCGATTCCGTTTAATTCGTACACGACGACGATTCATGTTGAGGATGGTACGGGGATGCCGGCGAATGGCGTGGACGTGAGTATTACTGCGGCTTCGCACACTCCAGTGTACATAGGCGGGTTATACTATGTTCTCACGCAGACGCCTACCGCGGTGCAGACGGATGCAACGGGCATGGTGACCATCATCGAGGCGGTGCACAATAGTATCAACGGGACTACCCTGACGGTTACTTGCGATGGGGGACACACCTTTACCACCATCAACCCCATGGACAAGTCGTTCCAGAAGATGGCCACACTGAACACGACCGATGCGGTCAAGGGAGCTACCATCACCAAGCCCACCGTGGCAGGAGGCATTCAGGGGACTACCACGGCGACTCCTCTCGTGGCCAAGACGGCGTCGTCGAGTGATATTAGTACCGTGGCGACGAGCATGGCTACGCTGAAGACGGTGTACGGGTCTGTAGGGACGCCAAAGACGCCCACTTCTCCCAACTCCCCTTCAACGAGCCCCTCAAACCCCCCTACACCAAGCCCCTCTAACCAGCCAGCCATGGCCATGGCCCAGCAACCTGTCACGTTCATCTCTCTGGGCGACATTGGAGACGCCTTTGGCGACGCTTGGAACGCTATCAAGACTGGCTTTGGCGACGTATACCAATACCTCAAATCCGGCGTCGAGCACATCGTCAAACTCGTCGAGGACGCCGCCACGAGCACATGGCACTTCATGGTCAAGGTAGCCGGCCAAGTCTACCACGCCGTCCTAGACACGGTCGAAGCCGTCGTCGGAGCAGTAGAATGCGTCTTCAACGCCATCAAGACGGTCATCGAAGACATCATCCGCTTCATCGAGTTCCTGCTCGAGTGGGACGCGGCATCCAAGTCGGCGGGCGGGAACGCGAAGAGCCCGACAAAGGGACAGACGTCTGGGTCGCAGATGTTGGCGAATCATTACAAGAACCACGGGGCCGACTTGACTGTCGTGGGAGACGAGCTGGATGTAGGGGCGGTGCAGGAACTGTGTGATGCGCTGCTCACGGCGCTGGACAAGGAGGGAGAGGTCTCGGGTGCGTGGACGGATCTCAAGAACTTGGTTTCCAACTTTTCGTCCATGTCCATCGGCGACGTGCTCACCGTCATCTCCGGCATCACCCACACAATCCCCCCCCAACCAACGTCTCCTTCATCTCTCTCAACCCCAACAAACCCTTCGACGGCCTCGGCTCCAAACCCGTCTCCCCCTCCACCGCCAAACAACTCTACACCACCCTCCACGGCGCCGCCAGCGTAACCACCTTCCCCTCCATCTTCGCCAAAGCCCCCGAAGCCGAAAACCCCCCCGGAAACCCCTTCAGCCGCTTCTCCCTGGCCGCCGGCGTCCTCACCTCGGCCCTCAACCTCACCGCCGACCTGGCCTACGGATACCACGAGGACCCCCTCCGGGACCCGTGCCTGACCCCCGCGAGAGACGCCATCGAACTCATCACCCTGCTCGCCCGGGTCGTCTTCTCCGGGCCGGTGCAGCGCCGGCTGAATCCAAATGGCATGCTGGCGGGCTTGAAGTGCGTGGACGGGCGCGCCACGGGGGCCATTGTGAATGTGGTGTCTGTGTTTCCGGCGCTGTGCTGCACCGCCGGACACTTTTATTATCTGGCTAGCGATGCGGCCGGGACGGAGCGGGCGGCGGCGATTTTGGGGGAGACGGCGAATATCACGAGTTATGTGGCGCGCGTGGCGTATTGCATGGCTGTTATTGAGCCCGATGCCGATCTGGCGACGAAGCTGGTGCCTATTGGAATTATGGTGTATGCCACCATATGGCTACGTCTGGGTTGAGGTTGGCGCAGGCTTTGGATGTGGCTTTGTCGGCGGATACTTGAGTGAGATGATCAGACGAATGCTGTTGAATAGACGAGGTATCCTCCATGTTCCTGGCGGTGAGCACCAGATAAGCCTTCCTCCCCGATCCAGCCATCAACATAACCAACCCTCTGACATCATAACCCAACCGGCAGCAACCGCTACTCAAACGCCTTCAGCCTCAGTCCTCCTCCAACGGCCAACCTCACCCCATGTTTGTCCAACTATAAGCCATAGGGCGACTTGGCCTCGACGCCATTTGCATTTAGCGCCAGGGGCTGGGGAACATCAAAATCAAAGCCCGCTCTTCAGCCTGTGGTGGGAACATGACGATCGGCGATGAGAATCGATAGTCTCAAACTAGCCCTACGCGAGCCTGGTTTCTGGGCAGACGGGGGTTATGGCGAAAAGATCAAAAAGCTGATGAAGAGACTTTTTTGTCTTGTCGAGCATTCCTTTCGTTTTACGGAGTACTGTTTCGGTTGTTCATTCGTTTCACAGCTTCAGCTATTCGTTCGTTTCACTGCTTGAGCCACTCGTTCGTTTCGTTTGCAGATATGGTTTCATCAAAGTTGTTTACTGGCGCTCTTGCCGTTCTCTCCATCGGTTTGGCCAATGCCGGGCCGTGCAAGATATCCACGAGCACTTCCTCGTCGACTTCTCTGACGAGCTCGACCAGCACGCCTCAAGATACGCCCAGCTCGTCTACAACGGACACTCCGGTTAAGACTCCGACTTCGTCCACGACGCCTACGGACACTCCCACCGACACGCCTGTGACAACTCCCACGACGACTCCAGCAACTACTTCATCCACCACTCCGTCCAACACTCCAACAACCACCCCCTCTGATACTCCCACAACTCCAATGACAACCCCCTTCGTCACACCCACCACCACCCCTTCCACAACCTCCACCTCCACCTCAACCTTCTTCCCCGCAGACCTCTTCCCCTGCACCGAAGACTCGGACTGCTTCCTGGTCAACCAAGTCTGCGACGAGTACCGCTGCGGCTGTCTCAACTTCTTCTGCGCCGTCGTGACGAGCAGCACCACTTCCTCTACCACTACAACCACAACTACTACAACTACTGCTACAACCCCCACGCCCACGCCGACTCCTCCTCCCGTCGTTGTCGCGCCTGAGTGTCAGGCAAATGGCGACTGTGCTGAAAAAGCCATGTGCGACGGCAGCTTCAACCTTTGTGGTTGCATCGGTGGGGTTTGTGTGGTGACGGCGATACCGCCGCCGTTCTAGTGTTGAAAACATGATGGCGAGAATAGGGCTTGAACGGGTTGAGCGTCGCTGAAGCCTGGTGGGCATGGTTACGGATAGATATGGTACGGTACATGAATAGTATTATACGTATTTAGACTCAAGGTACATCACATTAATAGAGATACCGCCCTGGGAAGGGCGCTTAGTTGGTCAATTGTCTTACTTCGTAGCCCGCTTTGTTAAGGTGGGTGAGTTAAGAGATGGCCACATGCCTGATAATATCCGAAGGAAGGCCGGGAAGGGAAGAGCCCCGTGATTTCCTGCATAAACACATTACTCTATAAGATAAGATACAACATCATGTAGCGTTTTGTGGCTGGATTACCACGCGCCCGAGTCAACTCGGTGAACTGACGAGATCATGCATTTCTCCCTGCAACCCGTGGGTTTTCTAGGAACCAGTGAACCACACACGCAGTACTCATTACTCACTGTTTAAACGAAATTTCTGTTTTAGACCAAAGGCCCGCGATAAATTCGTCCGGAAAACCTTAGAGCAGAAATTGTCAACATGGCAAGTCTTCCAGTGCACGCGACCCAGGTCATGGTTTCTTCTCTCGGGAACAACCATGCTCGCGAGTCGCCAGTGATATGACTTTCCTATTCGGTCTCTACTTTCCGCTCTGAGAGAAGAATAATGGAAGACAATTCCAGAAAAGAATCTTCTTTTCTCGATGCTAATAGAGCGCAGAGTTGCATGTTCGATGCTGAAGGGGATTCCAAGTCATGGCCAATTGGATAAGTTGAGAATTAGCGAGGTCACTTGGCACCTGGCAAATACCATCTTGAGCTTTTCACTAGAGCAAAGGGGGTTTTGCCAAACGGTGCTTGGCCATATAGACAAGTGGATGGGCTTTTGTCGCAAGACGCAGCACCCCGGGGGGGCGAGTTAATAAGTAATTCAGCCTCAAGAAAAGCTTCAATAAGCCAAAAACTTCATGATTCGTGCAGTTTTCACTGGCCATCACAACGACGGGTATGATAGGAATAGACTATATACTCTTTCGGTGATGGACAATGGCCCAGTGACCAGGCGGTCCCCATAGTCTGGGTGAGAGCCACCCCAAGTGAAGAGCCAATCGCCAAAGAATTACCTACTGCGGTCCGTCCCTGAACAAGCAGTCCAAGGTCATACCCTCCGGTAATTAGGTAGCAGCTCGGACTTGTCATACATGCCCTTGTACTGCCATTCCTCCTCGAATTTGCCCAGTGGCGCCTGTCAGACATCCCCGAACGTTTCAGATATCGTCATGCCTCACATTTTCGTATAGACGCCTCTGAGGGAGAGGTATCCATTGCTACCGACAAATGAATCAATCTGTATGTGGTTAAGGATAAGGAATGATATCTGCACTATTGACAGCTGAGCATCGGGCCGCCCCAAATGGTGTACAGAGAATGTTGGTGATTCCATACTCGGTACCCCGTACAGAGCCCACAAACATATCGGATATTGTCTGAGTTCATCTGAGCCCATGTTTCCCTTAAATTCCATTAATAATTCTGACTGACCTTTAGCTATGTTCCCTGCGAGCCATGCAATGGCAAGTGGGAGACCGCTGAGCGAAGGTGAGGACTTGCCGCAGCTCATTTTTCTAAACTGCCCCGATGTGTCTTTGGCCTCCCCGAATCAGAACGACACCTTGAATAAGTAGCAGCAACTTGAAGCAGATCTTCCACTGAGTTACAAATGCGTGCGAGACCTAAGAGTTCTGAGTTGTGACAAATCGAGCTTAAGAAACGAGTGGCTGAAAAGGGGGAATACGAGTTGATGCCTCCGCATCATGGAAAATCTGGAGCCAGTGGCTGTCTTGTGGGGGTTTCATTGCTGAGTATTTAGGCTTGGAATGGGAGGTGAAGAAAATGGGAGAAGACATCCGGAGATAAATGGCGGTATGGTCCTTATATCGGGCCTCCGTGAAAGGGGGTGCCTCACGGCGATGTGCCAAGCCGGGCGTCGTTCCGAAGCGGGCGCCTCACAGGGTTATGCCAAGCCGGGCCTCGCTCCGTGCCGAGTCCATGGAACGGCCCAGAAAAGGACTACCCTGCTCGATGCATATTTGGCTTGTCCTTTCCCCTTAACGTAAACGAGGTGAGACATACCTACATGCCTTGGATGCTGGGTCTTCGCGGTGTCTGGTCCACTGTGCCTTGCTTGGATCAATATCTTGAACGTCCCTCGTCTCTATGTAGTCCACTGCGTCCCATGACTTTCCAGAAACATATTTTTCCCGTCCTACATTGCTGTCAGAAGCGTACAGTCAGTTCCTCTCACTCATGGTCGTCCCTCGCGATTCCCCTCTATGGGGCAACTCCTCATCCTCGAAGAAAATTGTCGACGACCTCGAAGCGAATTGCAACAAGAGCAGTATTTTCGACTGCTTAATACTCAGAAGGCGTTGCTTCATGGTGCGAACTCGACTGATGCTGCTAGCCCTGGTGTTGGTCCCAGGCACAACCATAGTGTTACTCCAGGTGAGCTTCCCTTACATGTAACCCCGACACGACTCTCCAGCATGGGGAGGACCGGCCGAGATTCGTCTCGATACAGCCCCTCCAATCCAAAGAAGCATGCAAAACGAGGGCCACAAGCACAACGCCGATACCACGGTACACCCCGTAGCTGAAGAGTAAAGACTGACAAGGGGACTAGGTGGCCTGGATCGGCCCGCGCGGGCACGCCGGATCGCGGGACCACTACGGGCAGCTCCTAGACGGCGCTATTAACCCCATCGTCCCAGAGCTGCCCGAGCCGGCGAGCGGGTCGAGTCTCAAGTAGCTCATTCCGCCGGCGCGCAAGCTTGAGCCGTACGAAGTACAGAATTCCCGCCTTAGTTTAGTGATGAGTAGGCGGGGGAGGAGGTCATTCGATCGGGAAAAGGAAAGTAGGGTGTTAAAAGGCTGGATCTAATTTCATATACAAAACTTAACAGACCTTGCTGACGCATATAAGTGCTATCACTGTGTGACGTCCAGACTCCATCGAAAGTCTTTGCTGGGCAGCACCCGTCTGGGGGTTGTCGTAAAATAGGTACTCTTATTCCCAAAACAAGAATTGTTCGCAAAGAGACCAATGGGGTTCTAAAGGGCACAAGTACCCTTGGAACTCTTTAGTGGGACCGCTTACATGATAAAAGTGTCCGTTATTTGATCGCGCCTTCAGGGATGATGTGTCGGACAGCACAGGCAAAGTACCCTCATCGCCAGTCCCCCTTGTCATCCGCCACAGACTCTGCATTGTAGGCTCTCTTCTGGTTTCTTTTGTATCTTCACCCTCTTCATGAGAAACTTGTTCTTATTCATAGTAAGGCTCATATTACTAAGCTTTGAGTTCCCTGCGCTCTTCCTTTGTATAGGCGCTGTTGATCCCAACAGAAAGATGCGCCATCTCCCCATGGAGTTCATAGTACGTAGTCTTGGCCGTGCTTCAGTTTCGTCAGCAACCTAGCTGGAATACAATATAGTAGATCCGCATTTCTACCGATCGAGGCAGAACGAAAACCCTTAGTTATATCACGTCGGGGTCCCGGACGGAGAAATGCCGCCACACTAGCCACGCCAGTCATCATCCTAATAGTGGCCAGCAAGAGGACTGGAGCTCATCTGTACAGGAACTTCATCATCCAGGCAAGGCAGAAGGCACCGTCTTTTGCCAGTCATCTTCTATGTCATGGATGGTAGGAAACCGAGTCCCACTATCACCTTAATGAGTTCGTCCCCGTGCCCGCGTGGGACAGACACATTGATAGAGGGCTATAAGAAACAAGGAGACACAATACGCATTCTGAGTGCCTAAGTAGCGAGTATGAACAATAGGAGGTCCCAGTCTTAGGCCCCTCTTAGAAGTTAACAATTCTTAGTGAGGTAGCCTCTGGGTGTGGCGCGAAGGGGTGCAATTGTGAGCGAAGGTGAGCTGGGGTCGTAAATAAGAAATGGGAGTAAACGGATTCAAATCACCCAGTCATGCAGAATGCTGTCGCTTTATCCCTCGAATTTCCTTCAATGTCCACATCCCTAAACCTCAGATGATGCTTGAGCCCTCCATCACAAAGGCTCAAAGGGCGGCGCGACAGGTGAGGCCCAACAGCACAAGGATTACATCGGTTGTCCAACGAGTACTGCAATTAGAGGATGAGTGAATATTTTTTTTTTTT
>JAMQMW010000796.1:0-12196 GCA_024115155.1 Thelonectria blattea
AGTTTCTTTTTTTTTTTTTCAGGCTCGCGTGGCGGAAGAGGAAACGTGTGGAATCATGGCCATGCAAGGGTCACATGAGCCCGGGGGGGGGGATCTGAGTTTCTCCAGTTTTTACAAATTCAGGGGTTTGAACGAAACAAATACGATGGATGGATGGACGATGGTAAAAGGAAAAGAATGAATGGAAATTGGGTTGATTGGTAATGGAACCGTGATGCTGAGGAGAGTTGCAATGTTGGAAGAAGGACGAAAAACTAGGCCAAGGAGAAAGACGAAACAGGCCTGGTCCCTTTTGCCACGTTTGAGACCCTGGTAGCTGATCCAACTGCACCTCATTCCATACGATGACATTGCACCGAGAGAACAAGGCTGAGGAAGACTCTCCTCAATATGACATGACAACTGGGAACAACATCTGGATGTTCAACAGGTGAAGCAAGCCCTAGAAACTTCACTCGCCAGCCTAGTTACCATTGCTGAGGGGAATTACTAGCATCAAACTGTCCAACGTATACTCCGTATACCCAACACAAACTCACCCTCACCTCTTGAATCCATTTTCGGAAAACGGTTTCATCTCCTCCGTAACCTCCTTTGGGAACAAACCCGTTTAGCGTTGCAACCCCGTCTCCCAAACTCTGCCGAAGCCGGCCGACAAACAACCAAACACCAAATGCCTCTTCTCTTATCAATCAAATCACATCACCTCGCATGAACAGCTCATAAAGAGAAAAAGAAAAGAAAAAAGAAAAAAAGAAAAACCCCAAAAAGAAACAAAAACACCCAAACAGGCCCCCCTCCCGACACTCACCACACCCGTTTTAATGCCTCGGCTTCAAACTCCTCAAACGTCCACCATCCACGGACAACCACTTCATTAGGAATAGCTCGCCTTTCTTCCTCCCCGTCTCTTCTTTCGGTCTCGCTTCGCAATTTTTTTGGAGTCGGCTCTAATTAACTCTGCCCCTCACGCCCTCCCTCCCCATTCTCCCCGCTCATATGTGCCTCGAGTCTCCATTGCTCCAGACTGTAATTATGACGCATCTTTTTTTTTCTCTCATTAGCTTCTCCTCCTCGCAGACGCACATGACAGCGCCTCCTCATGTGCTGCGCCGTATGTAAGTCTCAGTCGAGAGAGCCGTAATTTGTTCCCACCCGCTCCAACGCGTCTACGGACTACGGATACACATGATAAAACCGCGCTCCGTACTGACCAACAATTCCCCTCGTCTTGGCGCGGTATAAACCGCCGGCCCGGACCTGTTCGGCATCGTGAGGGTTGTCTCGCATGCAAACTTCGCCATGCTGCTTCGGCTCATGAAGAATCCTGTCGACCGGGACATCCCGGCTGTTGTGTCACCATGCCATCTATGCACCGCTTAACCCGCATGTGTCATGAGGCACTCATGACCACCATCCGACTTCAACTAAAAATGTATTCAATTCTCGGCGCTGTCGCCCAAAGGGCCTGTCAAAATCCATATCTAAGAAGCAGAACACCAACAAAATGATTCCACCATGCTGTAGAACCTAATATCATGCCTTGCCAAAAACAAAATATACTTGGTGCGACCATGTATGTAATAAACAAAACCGTTTTGAGGGTAGGTGGGGGATCTTCAATATCACGTCTTGTAAAATCTTTTCGCTGTCCTGCCATTATACACTGCCGCTTTTCGTGATGCAATTCGTGAAATCTAGTGCTTGAAGATGGTGTTGACCATCTCACCCGATCGGGTGGCCAGGACCGAGAGGAGGGTATCGCTCAGCTGCGACATGTTAATAACTTGCAACCAAACGAGAACCGTAAAGACTTACCCCGTGAGTACCCTCGCAGCAGCCCTGCAGCCAGACGCCAGCGTCGTCGGCAACCGTGCCGGGGTTGAACTTGACCTTGTAGTCGCGGCCAACGGCAAGCTTGCGCTCGCCCTGCTCCGTGTCGACGTTCCAGCCGTTGACCGGCTTGCTGAACTCGCTGCTGTTACGCGATGAGACCGTCTTGGGAAGCATGGTCCAGGTGTCCTTGAGGATGTCAACGTGAGCGGTACGCTTGTAGCCCGTGGCTGCCACCACGAGGTCCACCTCGAGGAGCTCCTCATCCGAGGGGTCGACGAAACCGTCAACGGAGACGTCCTGCACCTTCTGGACGCGAATCTCGAGATGGTCACCCTTGTCGTCGACGCTGGTGATGTCGCGACCCGACATGACGCGGTGGGGCCACTGAGTCTCGTCCTTGCCGATGAGGCGCTTCTGCTCGTACATCTTCTCGTAAAGGTGCTCGATGAGGTTGAGGCGGACCACGCCATAGTTGGTGGCGCGGACCTCGCTGATGAAGTTGTCGCGGGACGCGGCGGAGCGGGGGTAGATTCTGTCGACGAAGTCGGGGTCGAAAATGCCGTTGACACTGTAGAAGTTAGCATTGAACTGATAAAATAGCAGTCCACTTACAAAGGAGAGTCGTCGCTGGGTCGGAGGAACTCCTGGCGCATAATCATATACGTCTTGGAGTTGGGGAACTGAGACTGGACGGTGTTGAAAATCTCGGCAGAGCTCTGGCCGGCGCCAATGACGGCCACGCGGTAAGCACCATCGGGCTTGTTGAGGAGCTTGGGGGCATAGGTGGCGAACTGAGACGAGTGGAGGACGCGAGGGTGCTTGACGGGGAGGCTCTTGGGGAGAGAGGGCTGGCCACCGGCAGCGATCAGGACGTGGCGGGAGCGGAACGTCTTGACCTGGCCAGTCTTGCCGTGGCGGGCCTCGACAGTGAAGCTCTTGACGGCACCGGCCTCCTTGTTGACGGGGGACACGGCGAGGACCTCGTGGTTGTACTGGGTGACGTGGTCGAAGAAGGAAGAGCACCAGCGAAGGTAATCCTCAAACTCGGCGCGAGCGGGCAGGAAAGTATCCAAGTTGGTGAAGTCGATGAGGCGGTCGTTGCGGTGGACGTAGTTGAGGAACGTAAACTCGGATCGGGGATCGCGGAGCGTGGCCAGGTCCTTGATGAAGGAGATTTGCATCTTGGCGCCGGGCAAAAGCATGCCGGGGTGCCAGGCAAAGGCCGACTGCTTCTCGAGGAAGAGGACCTTGGGGACGGAGCCGTCAGGGAGGAGCTTCTCGCCGGCAGCGATCGCATCGTTCAAGGCGATGGCCACGGCGAGCGAAGCGGGGCCGAAGCCGGCGCAGATGAGGTCAAACTCGGAATCGAGAGGGGCGGCCTCGAGGTACTTGGAGCGCTCCCTGTGAACCTTGGGGCCGGAGTGGCCATTGGAAGTTCCATTGGAGACGCCGTTGGTGACGTGCTCAGTTCCATTGGTGCCATTGGTGGTGCCGTTGGTGTTGGTGAGGATGGGAACGCCGGCATCCTCGGAGCCGTTGATGGAAACCTCGCTATGGGGAGTCATGATGGCGACTAAGGTAGGGTATCAAAAAAGAACTGAAGAAGGGAGTGAAGCCGGTACAGTCGTAAAGTTCGTTGGAGATGTCGTAAAGTTGTCCCGGGAGCTTGGGAGTCCACGGAGAGCAGAGGGGAACGGAAGAGGTTCGGAGGAGGGGCAATTAATATAGAGGCGACGGACGGAGGTCACCGGCGTAACGGGCAATGGATCAAACGACTTGCTTGCTTTTTGTCTCGGGGGCGTGGCTAATTCTGGGCAACGGGCAGAAAGGTTGCAGCAGTGGAGGGTCTCGCAGGGGAGGTGTCGAGGACGAAGCTGTGTTGGTAGAGCCGTTCCTGGATGGGGGACGGGAAAGGTGTGGATAGGATGGGGGTTTGCAAGTATCTCTGGACAGTCGAGGCGGCAGTTGGAGCCTACTTGAAGAGAGAGGGAAGAGAGAGGAGGACGTGATCTTGAGGTGCAGCAGAGGGGGGAGACGAGGGCATTTTGTATTTGCTCGGGGAGGTGATCTACAGAGCACCAAGGAGAGAGCGTTGCTTGCTTGGATTGGGTCCTCATGGTTAGTACGCGCCGGTTGAGCTGTAGCCAGGGAAGACGGGAGAGAGGAAAAAAAAAATTAGTAGACCGACCCCATGAGACCTCGCATCAGGAGTGAGGGATCAGCCGGGCAGCAGTGTCGAGTAGCTTGGCCAGCTTCCTCGAAGGAGGCTGCGAGGCTGGTGCGGGACAAAGTGTACATCTGACGCACGGCGTTCAGCGCGAACGAAGAACATGGATGCTTAGTTCTCAACTAGAGCCGAGCCGGGTCTGGACGTCTGCCGGCCGACCCAGGCCCGAATGGAGGAGTTGCGTGGGAGCCCCCTGCGAAGATGGTTTTTTGCTTTGGTGGCGGCGCGGCGCGGGCGGGCGTGGAGAATTTGCTGCTTGGAGGTTACGGATGAGGGAGACACGTAGGTACGGATACGGACATTTGGTCGAGGTGGTGGTGCAGCAAGATCGAGGGTACTCGCATTCGTAGCGTCTTGTCAGCGTCTGTACAATGCAGTTAGTGGACGGAGTAGCCTGGACGAGCGAGGACGAGGTGGGGATGGAGGAGGTCTCCCTGGCTCGATGGGGGGTGGAGAAGGACCAAGACGAAGAAGTCATTGGAGTCGTGGAGGATGAATGAGGAAGAATTCTCCAGCAGGAGTGAGAGAGAGGAGGAGGAGGGCGTGTGGGAGGAGGAAGGAGCAGGAGGAGGGAAGAGGCGGAAGGAAGCACGTTGGGAAGGCACCATGGTGGAGGGGGAGGGGCAGAGGAAGGAGGGAGGGGCGTCTTTATCCGACCAGATATTCGATGGGGTCATGGAGGTCAGTATCATCATCATCGTGAACATCATGGTTGCTGGCAGCGCGTGAATGCCAAGGACGGTTTATTTGCGAGAGGGATGCAATTGACCGGCGGGTGCAGACAACCACGAAAAAGAAAAATGCGGCATACAAAAAAAACATGGGAATAGTTTCGCTTTGCCATGTGTGTGTAACCAACGTCAAACCACGGCAAATCTACGATTAGATACGAGATCAAAGCAAGAACCAACAGCAAAAAGCACAAACCATACGCGGCACAGAGGATTCGCATGTACCGAGCCTACACCACCGTCTCTAGGTCCCGAAAGGTCCCCTATTGCCGTTCCCAATGGCGGGAGCTCCTAGCCGACGGCCATGCTTGCTTACCGGACCGCAGGGCCCGCCTGGTACGGGTCGATTTCGATTGCCTCATACGCCAGTCCGTTTGTTTAGTCTCTGCCAGTCCGTATCAAGTACAAATACGGGACGTCGAAAAGGCCAAGGCGGTCGGGACCATGCTGCTGAGAGAGAAGACGGTCTAGGTTGAGGATAGCGAGTCGATATCCCGTATGTATGTAGAAAACTACGGCAGCTGAAAGAGGAAAGCCACACCCAATTTCCAAGGGCAGAGGGAAAATGTCGCGCAGTACCGACCTCCCACGCTTATGCGTGTTTCGAGCCACGTTTGGACGAAACAGGCAATTGGAAGAGGGGACCTTTACAGAGCAGAAACGCTCGCGGTGGATTGCGGCGTGGGAGGCATATGTGGGTAAACGTGGGAAGACGGTTTATGGCCATGTTTGGAGAGTCAAACTTGGCCGCCTCTCGGTGGGATGCATGGGGCACCGTGAAGTCCCGTAGCGTGTATGCAAAAGAACAAAGCGCGCTTCCTTTTTTGCGTCTCGAGAGAGGGTACTTACTTACAGCGAAACTGGGAAACCCACTCGTCATCTCCGACCGACCGGCATCGCAGCGAGCAGTACCCGTGAATACACTCGGTCAATCTCGAAGCGTGAGATGCACCTTGGTCAAGCCCACGCAGCCGGGACGGAATGGGGAACCACGGCCCACGGACGGGGAACATCCCTCTCAAGTGCATCTCGTCCATCTTATTGGGGCGTGGGATATCCGTTGTAAAGCAGTCAAGCGCCTCTCCATCGAGCAAGGTGAGCGCGTGGATGAATTCAACGGCTGAAGACAGAGTTGCCCTCGAAACTACGGTGTAAACGGTTGACACTACGGATACTCTCGTCCA
Organism: Thelonectria blattea; assembly: GCA_024115155.1. Lineage (NCBI taxonomy): Eukaryota > Fungi > Ascomycota > Sordariomycetes > Hypocreales > Nectriaceae > Thelonectria > Thelonectria blattea. Next base: position 5,979 of record JAMQMW010000796.1, read on the forward strand.
ATGTAACCATCGTCAACTTACCCATGAACGAGCCATTGGTCATGTCCTTCTCCCTCGGCCATGTGCGCCTGAGACAATGCCCGAACTAGTGCAGCTTCGCGAATCAGAAACAAAAGATATTCTTGGCCAGCCAAGCCAGGGTTCGCTTTCTTCCTCGCCGTCTTCCGAGGGCCAAGCATCCCGAACGACGTCCACGTACCCCTCAGGACTAAAGGCAGGAGAGGAAGTGTTATACTGAGCTACTGCGGACATGCCACGACCTCCCGCCGACACAATAGCCTCGGCGTGAAGATCTGGGCCGGAAAGGCCATAGGTAGGCGAACTCATACACTCTCAACGCGTGAGAAGCGTCTCCGTCTCTCGGCTTCGCATGGCAAGGCCATGTAAGCTGTACGCCGTGCCGTAGTCTCCCTTCACCCATCCACGCATGCACGCTTGCGGCTGAGGAGGGCGATGAATGGTCCAATCCGTTCTCTGCAGCGCCCAGCTATTACGGACTACCTGACCGTAATAGTAGGCAGTCCGATCCTGCACTCTTGGGTGTCATTTGGCTTCTTGCTGCTCTCTCGCTTTGCTCCGGGAAAACCCTTCCAACCACACTCCCCCCATTATTCTGTGTCACCCAAGATTTTTCTTCTTATTTTCCCGTCTGCTGACGAGGGAGGGGTTTTTCTTCTTGGGAATTGGCCACGCGCAACTCGAGTGTCGACGAGGATCCGGGCCGGCGGAGTGGGGGTTCACTGCTCCTCGACTCGTCGATGGAGTACGAATACCGACGATGAAGAAGAGGGCATGGACAGGGATTGATCTGGACCGGGGGCAAAATCGGCGAAGAAAAACAAAACATGCCAGGTTGCCAGGCGAGGGGGAAGAATGGTGCGACCTCGGTGGTGATGGTTCTGATTTTTTTTACTGGGTCGATCAGATAAGATGCCCAGGCGGACCAAGGCGAACTTTTAGTCCAGGCACACCAAGCCCGGTACGGTCCCCAGCGCCGGGCGTCATGGCTTCATCATCAGCGCCAGTACTGGACCGGTCGGCGCCAAATAAGCAGGGGAAAAGACCTGAGGGCAGTTTTCGGCTCTTCGAGGGCGGCTGAGGAATAAGAAGAGGGCACCAACGGATAGTCCACGGGCTTTGGCCGTCGTGGCGTGTGTGGAGGTGGGCGGCCGAAAGGTACGTATCGCGGAACATCGAGCATGGAAGTAAAGAATGTCTTGGCCCAGATGAGGCTGGACTTGGCTGCCCCTGGCTTGTTGGACCCTGAATTGGGAGCCAACTGAGACATGTCAATCAAGTAGAAAACGGGACCTACATGAATGGAACGAATCACCTCAACCTCAACGCTTGAAGACGATACTCAAGGGTACTTTAACCCCCTGGACTCACGCCTCGTTGGGTGAAATAAGGTATCCTTGGTCAATTCTCCGGACACGCCGGTTCATTTCCATGGTGGGAGCCACGTTAACCGGCCACGGTGACCAAACGCGCCGATGACGGCAGTCGCACGAACCGCTCACCCCCCAAAACAGACAGCATGGAAACACGACCAGGAAGAAGAAAAGAGGGGCCAATGTCAACGCCATCGGAACCGATCGCAGGTCTGTCGTGCGAGAGACAGGCAGAGCTCCGCAGGGAGTGAATGGGGGCAAAAAGACCGGAGGCATAAACAGCACACGCACGGCGAAAAATGACTGTGACATGTCCGCGGGTGAGGTTTTTGGGCAGCGGAAGTGGAGATGAGGGATTATCTGATGATCTGATAAACCGGATCTGATAACAGATCTAATTAGCTAGCTGGGACGCTTGCTGGGGCCGGGCCTTGCACCGTTTCAATGCAAGCAAGGTAGAGGGGATTGGTCCGTGGGTGGATTTTGGTGCGGTGAAGAATCACGGCGTGTACCTCCTGCCGGTTCGTCTTCAAGCTTATTAGGCGTCTGTCGAAGGGTACAAGCCGCGTAAATGGCTTCGTGCTGTTTTCTTATGTTGAAGAAACTGGATGGAAGACTGGAGGGGCGACGATGCAATGCGCCCCAGAATGGAGCCAGCGACCAGGGAGGGGTCTCTCTCCGCTAATGTGACCGAGCATCCCTGCGTGCTCATGGATGCAGTTGCTAGGTACCCGATCTTGTGAGGGGAACGACGAGGCATCTGAGGAGAAAATTTTTCTTTTGAACAGACGAAGTTGTAAGTGGGTGAACGGAAGCGAATGAGTTATGCGCGTTGAAGAGATTTCCGAACTGAAGTGAAGGTCTTGGTGAGGGAGCAGTCCAGTCTCGGCCAGTAGCGGTGATGCCGTGCCATTACTCGTAGATTGAGAGTGTTCGGCGAGGTAGTGATGCCTCCACGCAACAAAAGAGGTGCGTCTCCGGATACTGCGACACGGGCGTTGTAGATCCTGCCCGTTTCTCGGGACCTTGGAACACCGCCCAGCAGGCACTTTACCGGTATTGTAGGGCGTATTGGACATTTCCCCCGATGTGCTGTGCTGTATTCGTGCATGCAGGCGTGGCACGAGCGTGCTCTTCATCCCACCCTCTTGGACCTGGAGAAGCAATCCCGGACGTTAGTATCGCGTTTTTTTAAGGTTTGTCTCTCGTTTCCTTTAGGACAGATTGATGAGCGGAAACTGGGACGATGCGATTTGGAGCGCCGATGGTGATTTTGAGACGAGGCTATTCCGTGAAGTGTTAGACCTGGCTCGTTACCGTCTCTCCGCTCAACGGTAGCGACTCACCTCTGCTGTCTTCCGTTTTTCAGAGTACAAAAGAGTACTTTGCAGTTCTCTCCCTTGCTCCCTAGAGGTAAACTCTCATGCCACCCCTTCCATGAAGGTGGTTGGTTCTTGACGGGGCGATTTACGTACAGGTCGGCCACGGGAACGATCCACCCTCGGCAGTTCCCTTCAAGGGAGGGTAGAGAATTCTTGCTGCTGAAATTTGCATTGCTGGGTTGGGAGATGTGCAGCCAGACCGTTCTTTCGCTCAGCGGTGTCGGCTTTGAGGCTTGGCTTCTGGCCAGTTGGGGGTTGGTTTGTGAAGAACTGCTGTCGAACCATGGACCCAGAGCCAGGGTAAAACGAGTTCGGAGCGATTCGTGGCGGCTCGCTCTAGGCTGGGGGTCTTGGTTCTAGTTTCGAACCTGGAAGAGTGCCTCTTGGAGATGGCGAATGTGGTTCGACTTTACTGAAGCCAGCGGTTCGTACATTGGTAGCATCGAGGCGAGGGCCGTTGCGGAGTTGGGAGCGGTGATGATGCGACCCGGCACTGGAACATGCCGAGGATCATCGTACAGTAGCAGCTTCGAGGGTGCATGTGTGCAGATTTGACTTGGGTGTCTGTCTTGGACTTTGTCTGGGTATGTGAATTCCGATGTTTAATTCTGTTTGGAATTAAATATGCCTGGGCGTGTTGACACGAAGCCTCCTGCCTTCTTCCATGGGAGCGTCCATCCTACCTGCCGCCGCAGCGACTCGGAGTTGTCAGCGATATTGAAACGGGCAAGAACGCTGGGTGGTGACTTCCAGGGCTTCCTCCACAAAATGGGCCCCCAAATTTAGGGATGCTCGGCGCTCCACGTTCTGTTTCTGTGAGTCTGCAACTGTCCCAGGGAAGGAGCAACCCCACGCCCACCCACACTCCTGCCCACAATTTGCCCACGCCCATAGGGTCATAGCCCACTCACCTGCGCCCACACCTTCATCGCAACTTCGTACTCTCGCCTTTCCAACCACGACGCAAGCAAGTATTTCAAACACGACGTATTCCGAGCTTCTTCGACCGAGATGACCAACGAGCCTCACTTGGCAAACCATTCGCTAAATCCAAATAAGAAATGTCCTGTCCACATCGTCCCATCTACGGACTTGCCTCTCGGACGCCGGCGCTGAACGGCTTGACATCGTCTGTTTCTGTTCCTCATGTTCGCTATTGCTCCGATCGCTCCCTTCCTTCCCTGCCTCCGTTGTTGTATCACCACATTTCGACCGGCCATCGGGTTTCTTGTAGCTCAACAATGGGCATGGTATTCCCCATGGCCGAGACTGCAGCAGAACAAAATATCCCACGCTCCTCGAGGACAAACATCCAGACATATTTCCCTCCACTGCCACCTTTCCTTCAAATCTCTCACTTCCGTCGTCCCGAATCCTTTGTCCCGCTATGCCACTTATTCATCAATGCCCGAAACCGAAGCCCAAGCCCAATGCCCATGCTTGAAAATTGTCGGTGCTGGTGCTAACTTCAAGTCATGTCAATGTCACGATATCTCCGTCCGTCCACCTTCAGCTTCACCTCGGAAGGGATTCCTCCACTCTCACCACAGACGCAAAACGCCGCATCGTCTTCTCGGCGATCCGAGTAGGCTCACCTCACCTCACACGCTCTGTTGGTTTCCTGGTCTCACCTCCACCTCATCGTCCCCCTGTTACCCCTCCTCGCTGCCCGAGCCTTCGGTTTTGATCGTCGTGGACCTGGAGGGTTCTGTTACGACTATTATTGTCTCCGAGTTCAATACTACTCTTTCATCCCGCTCAATACCCACCGGCCCGAAGTTCTAGCTTTGTCATCTCCCCCACGACTTTGTTCGATCATGTCGTTGCCCGGTTTCCAACCCTCACTTCTCCCCTCACCTTCTTTGCGCGTTCACTTGCCCTTTACGCCAGACACTCTCGCTACAAGATCATAGCGGCCTGTTACTCCTCCATCCATGCACTGTGCCGCGGTTTGATTTGACCGGGTGTCGTATCTTTCCCCCACGAAACAGATTCACGTCCATGCCCTGTAGGTTCCCACTGGAAGCAACTCCAGCCCCAAGTTAATGCACCGCTCATTTGTCCACCATCGTCACGCTTCGTTCTCTTCTCCATATCCCCAGATTTGCTTTTTGCCGTGGAAGTTGCCGCAGCGGCAGCGGTTGAGGCTTACGCCTCCGATGCCTGGTGCTGTGCCGCCGTGCCGCCGCTTCGGCCAAGGACCGTCGAGGGGTTGAGCGTTGTTCCGAGCAGCCATGAGGGTATCCATGTGGTTATCGTCATTGCCTGGTCGGCCGAGCCCAGATGCAACACACATGTCATCTCATTTCCCATTCGTCGCGGCTGTGTCTCACACCCGAACATGTCGAAATATCCCGACATCATTGTCGCGAAAAAGAAGCCCCGGCCGCCCAGCTGTGCGGACCGAGCCTGGACGCCACGGATACAGACACCACCCACGGGCGCTGTCCAGTGTGGCCGTGATCAGCCCCGCACCGGACAGATGCTGACCAAGGTCATGCCTGCTGTCCCTTTCAAGCGTTTTGTCAGATGGGATTCCACGCCGTTGTCGTGTCCTGTCCGGTCGGACCATGATCTCGCTTCCAGCCATCCCACGCGACAGAGCCAAGCCGGAGCTTCAGACGAGTGAGGGGTCGACATGCCATGTGTTCTCCGTCCTTGCTCCGGACTTAGACCGTCGCTGTCTCGGACTTTTGTTGCTCAAAGGCCGAACAAGACTTACGTATTCGCACGTTGCCTGTTGTCCGCGCCACAATGATAATGGTTTATTCGAAGGCGGCGACACGGTACTCGTGCGTACGTAACTTGTCTCTTTCCTCGCGGGAGGGTCTGGTCCCCTGACCGAGTCGAGCCCTTCAGATGAGACGTTGGACGTCGACGGGGCAGGGGTCTAGTCAAGCTTGATCGGGGTTGGTTCGTCGATCTTGGGGCGGCTTGGGAGAAGAGGCAGATTGCCCGAATAGGCCGTCTTGCTTGCTTTTGCTTGCATTGGTGAGGCTGATGGCTTACACATGCGCATACGCCTCGTCTCTGGTTGGGCCGTCACGCTTTCGCCTTATACCGAGTCCAGCTGTTCCTACAGCGTGGGCGGCGTTAGCCTGTTCGCCCGCTGCTCGACGAAGCTTCGGTGACGCCATGATTCTGCTGTTGGTTGCTAAAAGATGGGCTTGCACCAGGCCGTCGGCGTCTACGACGGGGTCGGAGCCACCCATCCCTCCATCGTCCATCGTCCATCCCACGCCATCCCAGCCTCGTCCCTAGTCGTCTTTTTGGGTCGTGAATCGTGATGCTCCCCACGGAGGACACCCCACGACACCACGGCCTAAACGAGAGAAGCTGCCGTGCCGGCTCACACCACACCCACGCCCTCATCACAGGCAAAAGGAAGATGCTTGCCTGTGGTGGTGAAGGACCTCTCACTCTTACTTGTCTCTTTTTTTTTTTT
>JAMQMW010000796.1:12272-35740 GCA_024115155.1 Thelonectria blattea
CCCCTCCTATTTGTCGTCACCGTTGTTTGTTGCTGGGCTCCGCTGAGTAATTGTCGAACGCTGACAGGCTGGAATCGAGGTTCCGTGACGTCCTCCATGCACACCCCCCGATGAGGCGAACCGCTCCGTACAACCACGCTCGTCAGGTTGGATAACCAAGTGAACGAATCAGGTTTCCCCCGATTCAACCACGGCTGACGATTGTTCACTTTGCCTCGATGGCCATTTGCTCAGAGAAGTAGCCCCTGTCAAGCCTCCAAGGCCCGTCCGTCCCGCTCCGCGTGGTGGAACACCCGTACGAAATACTGTAGAAGAAAAAAGCAGCCTGATGATGGTCCACCCAATCTAAGCTAATGGCGTGGTTGCCGACTTCCTATGCCCCCAGAAGAGGCGCATGACTGAAGTGCAACATTCCCCAAAAAGGGCCCTGCTTTGCTGCATACAGAGAGAGTCCTTTGCCAATCCTCACGGCTTTTACTCGTTGCCGTGGTTGTTGTTTGCTGCCTACGTCGGTTTCCGCACCAGACTTACACCCCTCACACACTCACCTTGTGCGAGGTACCGAATACTTACCTGTTACCTATACAAGCAGACTCGCCTTGACCCTACACTGCTACCACCATCAGAATTTTGCCACAACACCATCACCATCTATTACCAACACAAGACATTACCGACACCATAAACCACTATCACCATAGCCATTACCAACACCATGGATCCTACCGGCCTGTCCATTGTCAACGAGCAGCCCCTGAGGTTGCCCGGACCGGGTCTATTACACCATCTCGTCAGCCCTGCCAGCACCCATACCGCCTTGGACTACATGGGCAACAACACCAGGGCCTCCTTCACCTACAGCCAACTTCACCACGCAGCAGATGTCTTGGCCTCTCGGATAACGAGGGCCGTGAGCGGCTCGGCAGGCCAGAAGCAACTGGTGGTTCCCGTTCTCGTCCACCAATCTCCTCTCCTATACACGTCTCTCCTGGCCATCCTCAAGGCCGGAGGGGCCTTTTGCCCTCTGAACATTGACGCGCCGCCCGAGAGAGTAAAATTCATCCTCAAGGATGTCGAAGCTAGCGTCGTGGTGGTGTCTCGGGAGCGTCGAGCTGGCATTCCAGAGGACGCCACCCCCGCTGTTATAGTGGTTGATGACGGGGACTGCGACGCCGCTGCGACGGAATCAGACGAGTTGCAGGTCGATCATCGAGAAGCCTCTTCCGAGGACCTGGCCTATGTCATGTACACGTCGGGATCGACAGGCACGCCCAAAGGTGTCGGTCTCTCCCACGAGGCGGCCACGCAGGCGCTGCTGGCCCACGACAAGCATATTCCAGCCTTTTCGCGGTTTCTGCAGTTCGCCGCGCCCACGTTTGACGTGTCCGTGTTTGAAATCTTTTTTCCCCTATTCCGAGGGTGCACTCTCGTCACGGTGCGGAGGGCCGAGATGCTGAACGATCTGCCGGCCGTGATCCGGGACATGGAGGTGGACGCTTGCGAGCTGACGCCGACGGTCGCGGGGAGTCTCCTCCGGAAACGGGAGAACGCACCGGGGCTCAAGGTGCTGCTGACCATTGGCGAAATGTTGAATGCGCCCGTGGTGGAAGAATTCGGAGGAGACGATACAAAGCCGAGCATGCTGTGGGCCATGTATGGACCGACAGAGGCTACTATTCACTGGTGAGTGATGTTGTTCTTTAAGTCGTATTGAAGCTAACAAGATGTAGCACACTCCAACCAGCCTTTTCGGCCGATTCGGGGACAGGAAACATTGGCATCCCCCTCGACACGGTATCTTGCTTCATTGTCGAAGAAGCCGACGCCGACTCATCCGAGGCTCAGTTCAAAGTGCTGCCCCAAGGCGAAGTGGGCGAACTGGCCGTCGGCGGCCACCAGCTCGCCGTGGGATACATCAACCGGCCGGAGCAGACGGCGGCGGTATTCATACAGACGCCCTACGGAAGAATGTACCGCACGGGCGACAAGGCGCGGCTCCGGGCCGACGGGAAGCTCGAGTGCCTGGGCCGCATCTCGGACGGACAGGTCAAGCTCCGCGGGCAGCGCCTTGAGCTCGGAGAGGTCGAGCAGGCGGTGCTCCGAACGTCGGGGTGCCACAGCGCGGTTGCGGCCGTCATCAAGTCGATCCTTATCGTCTTTTGCGCCGTCGACGCGGGCGTTTCGGAAGAAGACGTGCTGGACCGGTGCCGGGCCTGGCTGCCGCAGTACATGGTTCCCGGTGAGGTGATCTTGCTGGATGAGTTTCTTAGGCTTCCCAGCGGCAAGGTCGACAGGAAGGGGATGAAGGCAGATTACGAACTGCGGATGACCGAGTTGGCCGATGATCCGGCCGCGGTGCAGCCTACGGACGACTTTGAGGCGCAAATCGTTGGTGTCGTGTCGGATGTGCTGAACACGACAGTCAACAGGACCATGGGTCTTGCCTCAGCTGGCCTGGACTCGCTGCGCGCTATCAAGCTTGCGTCAACGCTGAGAGAAGCGGGCTTCGACTTGAGCTCAGCCAAGTTATTGGCCATGAAGTCCGTGGCCGACATTGTCTTTGCGCTCCGCCGACAACCACTCTCCGAGGCTGTCGAAGAAGCTAGCATCAGCTTGCTGGGAGATCTACCCAACATTCTAGCCTCGAACACTGCGCTGCGAGATGTCGGCGACGTCGAAGACGTGCTACCCTGCACTCCACTGCAGTCGGCCATGCTCGCCGAGACGGCCCGCGACCCGACGGCATACTGCAACGAGATGGAGCTGGAAGCACCACAGGGCTTCTCGGCAGAGCAAATCTGCGCGGCGTTTACGGAGCTGGTGCGGCGCAACGAGGTGCTGCGGACTGGCTTCGCGACGTGGAGCGGCAGTTTTGTGTCCGTCGTCTTCAAGTACCTTCACGACGGACGGATACAAGTCGTCAAGGACTTTGACGACGGGTTTTCCATGGCGGAACCGATAGACTACTTACGACCCTTTCGCATACAAGTCCGCGACGACAAGTCGGGCGCGGGCGCTCGCGTGCTGCTTCACGTGCATCACGCCGTCTACGATGGCTGGTCCATGGACATGTTTCTCTCGGACTTGTCGAGGCTGCTCGCCGGAGAGTCGATAGAGACGAGGCCTTCGTTTCGCGACGTCATACGGTTCTACAACAGCGCCGGGAGCCAGGCGACCGACGACGCGGCGAGGGCGTTTTGGACGGAACACATGGTGGGATGGAACAAGGTGCCGTTTCCCAAGCTACGAGCAAGCGCGAATACATCAGCCGAGCTGCGGTCGACGAAGCGGCGGTTGGCCGTTCCGAAGCAGCGCGTCGACGCCGAGATGCTTCGCGTCGGGTGCAGTCCTCAGGTGCTCTTCCAGGCTGCTCTCGCCATGGTCTGGAGCGGCGTCGTGGGAGTGCAGGACATTCTCATCGGATCCGTCACCTCGGGCCGCACCATTCCAGTGGCACGCGTTGAGAGCGTCGTCGGGCCTTGCATCGCCTCGCTGCCCCTGAGAGTCGACTTTGGCACCGTGGCGGCCAACGTGGATGTGCTGAAGAGCATCCACTCGAGCAACCGCAAAGCCATGCAGCACTGCGCGCTTCCCCTGGCGGAAATCAAGAAGCTCGCGGGCTTGCAGCCGGGAGAGGGCTTTTATGATGTTTTGTTTGCATACCAGGAGTCGCTCGAGAGCGCCGCGCGTGAGAGCAATCTGGTCAAGGAGACGAGGCATCTTGACCGGCTGGAGATTCCGGCGCTGTTTGAGATTGAGCCGACGACTGGAGGGTTCACGCTGCAGGTCACGTATCGTCCAGGCGTGCTGCCATCGTCGGTTGTCGAGACGCTGGTTGATCAGTTTGACAAGGTGTCGGCGTATCTACTAGACAACCCAAGCAGCTGCCTCAAGACGACGCTGCGGAATCTCGACGTGGGCGCGTCGACGTTCAATCTCTCTCCAGCTGTACGCGAGGAACCCAACAACTTGGCCAGAGCATTTGAAGCCGTCGCCTCGCGCAGTCCAGATGTCGACGCTCTGTGCTTTGTTCGGCCGTCGGGAGAGGAAGAGACGCTGTCGTTTGCAGGGCTCAATGCGGCAGCCAACGACATTGCCTGGGCCTTAATGGACCGGGGTGCGCAGACGGGCGACGTGGTGGCCGTGGTCATGGACAAGTCGCCGAGGCTGTACGCGTCCATCTTGGCCGTGGTGAAGACGGGTTGTGCCTATCTCCCGCTGCTCCCGTCGACGCCTGCCGCAAGAATCGGGGAGATTCTCAAGCACGCCGGAGTGAAGCGGGTGCTTGTTGATGGCTCGTCGGAAGTCCATGTTCCCTCTGTTGCGGGCGTGAGCTTGGTGAATGTCGAGTGTACGCCGGTGACGGGACGGGCCATGGTGAACCCGGAAAAGTCTGCCGATGGCTCGCGACTGGCCTACGTGATATACACGTCTGGCACCACGGGCGTGCCCAAGGGCGTGGCCGTCACGCAGCAGAACATCATGTCGAACCTCTCCTCGCTCGGCGCCATGTATCCTTCCAGCACCAAGCAGGGTCGGCTCCTACAGACGTGCTCGCAGGCCTTTGACGTGTCCGTGTTTGAGATCTTCTACACGTGGCATACCGGCATGTGTCTCTGCTTGGGCGCCAACGACACGCTCTTTGGAGACCTCGAGGAGGCCATCCGGAAGCTACGCGTCACCCATCTCAGCATGACGCCGACGGTGGCTTCTCTGGTTGATGCCGCCAAAGTGCCCGACGTGGAATTCCTGGTGACTGCCGGAGAGGCTCTCACACAGCCGGTGCTGGACAACTGGCACCGCGTGCTCTGGCAGGGCTACGGACCGTCGGAGCTGACCAACATTTGCACCGTCAAGAAGATGCATCCAAACGAGCACGTCGAGCACCTAGGCCATGCGCTGCCGAATACTTCGGCCGTGGTGCTCCTTCAAGATAGCCTCGACGTGGCGCCGGTTGCTTGGGCGGGCGAGCTCTGCTTTGGCGGAGCGCAGGTCGCGAGGGGATATCTCAACGCAGAGGCCGCAACGGCAGACAAGTTTGTCGAGCATCCGAAGTTTGGGCGCTTGTACCGGACGGGTGATCTGGGGAGGATGTTGCCCGATGGATCGCTGGTGTTTCTAGGGCGCATGGACAGCCAGTTCAAGCTCAGGGGCCAGCGGATCGAAGCCGGTGAGATTAACAGCGTGGCCACGTCGTTGGAGGCGATTAGCTCTGCCGTGACCATCTTGGCGAGAAGGGAGACGGCAGCCGCTGAGCAGCTCGTCTTGTTTTACGTGGCAAAGACGGCATCAGAGTTTCGCGCTGCGGACGTCGACTTGGAGGTGCATCGGGCTCTGTTTTCGCTGCTGCAGTCTCGTCTTCCGGGGTACATGGTTCCTTCGTACCTTGTTCCCGTGTCGAGTATGCCGTCGAGTCCCAGCGGGAAAGTAGATGTTCGTCGTCTGCGGGAGTGTTTGGAGGGTCTTGGACAAGAATACCTTGAGACGGCCTCGGGTGCGCAAGAGTCTCATGATGATGGCGAGTGGACGGCTACGGAGACGATACTCGCCGAGACGGTGGCCGAATCGATGAAGACGGCGAGACGAGATATTGGACGGTGGACGCCGCTGGCCATGCTGGGTGTCGACTCCATCTCGGCCATCCAGCTGAGTCGCGAACTGGGAGCGCGCCTGGGAAGGAGAGTGGCCGTCTCGGAGATTCTGCGTCACGCCACGATAGCCCAGCTGGCTAGACATCTCGCCGAGGACTCGAACACGGTCGAGGCTCGGCCCGTCGACTTCTTCCCCAGGGAGTTTGTCGACTCGGTGCGGGAGACCTTTGCTAGGCAGGAAAAGGCCGTCGAGGCGGTTCTCCCGTGCATACCTCTCCAGGAAGCCATGCTCTCGCGCGGACAGAGGAGCTCCTACAACAAGGTGCTTTTGCGGCTACACGTCGAGCCAGATGTTATCCGGTCATACTGGCGGACCATGGCGACGAGGCACGAGATTCTTCGGACGTGTTTCGTGACTACGTCGGATTCTCGACACGCCATTGCCCAGGTCGTTCTCGAGGCGTTTGAAGTGCCGTGGATCAACCTCGATGTGAGCGAGCCTTCGTTTGACGGCGCCGTGCAGGAACATCTCAAATCTCTTCCTGATCCTATTGATTCGCACCGGCCGCCTGTTTCTCTCGCGCGGTTGAGATATAGGGGTTCGGTGTTCCTCTCCTTCATCTGCCATCACGCCCTCTACGATGCCGTCGCCATGGAACGTCTCCTCAAGGAAGTCGAAGCCCTCGCCCGGGGAGAACACCTACCGCCGCCGATATCCTACCAGACCTTCCTCCGCGAAGCCATGGCCCTTCCCCTCGATGTTGACAACTTCTGGGCGGAGCACTTCCACGGCTACCGGGCGTCGAGCATCTTCGCAGCTACTTCATCCGACATGAACCAGAGCATCCACACCACGTCTCTGGACCTCCCCCTGACGGACCTCCAAACCCGCGTCCGCAGTCTGGGAGCCTCGCTCCTGTCCGTCTGCCAAGCCGCCTGGGCGAGCGTGCTCTCCATGGCCCACGGGAAACCCGACGTATGCTTCGGCAATGTCGTCAGTGGTCGCACGCTGGCCGTCGACGGGCTGGACCGGCTGGTGGCGCCGTGCTTCAACACGGTTCCCGTGCGGGCGAGCTTCGACTCTGGCTGGAGCAACGTCGAGCTGGCGCGGCACATGCACCGCGTCAACGCGGATATGCTGGCGTACCAGTTCACGCCGCTGCGGGCCATTCAACGGACGGTGAATCGCACGGGCAGACACTTGTTTGATACGTTGCTGCTCGTGCAGAAGCCGCTGCAGGATATGGATAGTGGCGTGTGGACGCTCGAGGCGGATTCGGGAGACATGGATGTGCCGCTCGTGTGCGAGGTGGTGCCGTGTCCGAGCCTGAATTCGCTGGTTATTAATATCTATCGAGACATGAGCATCGTCACGGGGGACGTGGCTGCGGCTTTGGCTGATACTTTTAAGATGCTGCTTGAAGCCACGCTGCTCTCGCCGCACGCTGCTGTTACTTCGCTGGAGAGACTGCCGAGTTCGGTGCGCGTCGGCCTCGGAGCTCTCAAGCCACGCCAGGAACGTCCGGAGGCGGTCGACGTGGCACAAGCCGACGACGAAAACTGGACGAGCGTGGAGGTGCACGTGAGAAGAGTCCTGGCCAGGCTCTCCGGCGCTCAAGAAGCGCAGATCCGAAGACGAACCACCATCTTCCAGCTCGGCCTGGACAGCATCAACGCGGTGCAGATTGCCAGCATGCTGCGCTCGCAGGGCTTCAGCATCTCGGCGTCGGACGTCATCGAGTGTCCGACCACGGCCAAGATTGCCGCCAAGTTGTTGGAGAACTCGGCGCTCAAGGAGCCGCGTGTGGATGTATATGACTTTGCCGGGTTCGCGAGGGATGTTGGCGGGGAAGTGAAGGCCAAGGTGGGAGGTGAGGTCGAGGCTGTTCTTCCGTGCACGCCGGTGCAGTGTGCCATGGTGGCGGCGTTTTTGCAGTCGGGTGGACAGCATTATTTGAATGTTGTGCGGTATCGTCTTGACGAGGGCGTGGTGGTTGAAGAGCTGAAGGAGGCGTGGGAGGCGTTGCGGAAGAGCCATCCCATGCTGAGGACGGGGTTCGTTGCTGTGAACCACGGAGATGCGTCGTTTGCCATGGTCAGATACAACTCGGAGTCGACAAATCTCCCGCTGGAGACGCAAGGAGATGCCGGGTTGCTGCAGCGGAAGAACGAGGCTGCGGTGGAGATTCGGGAGTCGATGCATCTCCCGCCGTGGAAGCTGATTCTCACCGAGGACGGACTAGGCATGGACCTCGTCATTCACCACGCGCTGTACGATGCGCCGTCTCTACGTGTCATGCTCGAGGAACTATCGCGACTTCTCCGAAAACAACCCCCGCGCGGATTCCCTCCTGTTGAACCGGCCCTTTCGACTATCCTGAGCCACTCCCTCGGGGTTAAGCAGCAAGAACAAGCCTTTTGGGAAACCCACGCCAGTCAGGCCGTCGTCAACAAGTTCCCCATCATGACGCCCCTGCGCGTCGAGACACGAAGCGTCAAGGCCGACGCGCTCGTCTCGAAGATATCCTTCTCGGCGCTGCAGAAAGCCACGCAGGCATCTGACACGACTGTACAGGCAGCCATCCAAGCGGCGTGGACGCGCGTGCTGTCTGCCTATCTGGGCGAGAGCTCCGTCGTCTTTGGCGTGGCGCTCTCGGGTCGCATCACGGACGAGACGAGGGAAGCACCGTTTCCGTGCTTGAATACCGTCCCGGTCGTGGCAAGGAATAGCCAGAGCAACGAGGAGTTGTTGGCTCACATGATGGAGTACAACCGACATCTGCACAAGCACCAGTTCTCGCCGCCGAGTCAGGTGCAGAAGTGGCTTGGGCATCCGGCGGGAACGACGTTTGATAGCCTGGTTGCGTACCAGAAGATGGACGCGGATGAAGCCGTGGCGACGCCGTGGAGGGCGGTTGCGGATGAGGCCATGGTTGAGTACCCCGTGTCTCTCGAGATTGAGCCCGTTGAAGGGGATCAGTTGCGGTTGTGTATTACGTATTATGAGGATGTGCTCCCGCAGCCGCAGGCGAGGTTGCTGGTTGAGCAGTTTGACTTGGCCTTGACGCATATGGCTTGCCGTCCCTTGGGCCATGAGGACGACGCGTGCGAAGAGGTGCCTCGGCTTTACTCGACGCTTCCGGCCGAACACGCGAGTCTGAATCCGCCAGTGAAGCTACTGCACCAGTTTGTCGAGGCGGGCGCGGAAGACCACCCGGACAAGCTGGCGCTGGAGTTTGTCTCGGGGTTTGAAGGCGAGAGACCCATGAAGCAGCAGTGGACGTACGCGCAGCTGGATCGCCTGGGCGGCAAGGTGGCCGGTCTGTTGAAGGACAGGGCCGCACCGGGGAGCATTGTCGCGATTCACTTTGACAAGTGCCCCGAGGCGTACTTTTCCATCTTGGGCATTCTCAAGGCGGGATGTTCGTTTGTGGCGCTGGATCCGAGTGCGCCGGCGGCGAGGAAGCGGTTTATCGTCGAGGATTCGATGGCGCCTTGTTTGTTGACGAGGGGGGGTGGTATGGGGTTTGAGGTTGGGTGTGAGGTTGTGAGTATCGACAAGGAGATGCTTGAGGGGATGGATACGGAAGAGTACAAGCCGACTATTTCACCCTCGGATACGTGTTACTGTCTCTATACGTCTGGCACGACGGGCACGCCAAAGGGCTGCGAGATTACCCACGACAACGCCGTCGAGGCCATGATGGCGTTCCAGGAGCTGTTCAGGGGCCACTGGGAGTCTTCCTCTCGCTGGCTGCAGTTTGCGTCGCTGCACTTTGACGTGTCGGTGCTGGAACAGTACTGGAGCTGGTCCGTCGGCATCGCCGTGGTGGCCGCTCCAAAGGACCTCGTGCTGGATGACTTGACAGCTACCATCAATCGTCTGGAGATCACCCACATCGACCTAACGCCCAGTCTCGCGCGTCTGACGCACCCAGACGAAGTCCCCAGCCTGTGTCGCGGCGTCTTCATCACCGGCGGCGAGCAGCTCAAGCAGGAGATTCTGGACGTCTGGGGCCCCAAGGCGGTGATATACAACGCCTACGGGCCGACCGAGGCCACCATCGGCGTCACCATGTACCAGCGCGTGCCTGTCACCGGACGACCCAGCAATATTGGCAGACAGTTTCCCAACGTCGGCTCCTTTGTCCTCCGGCCGGGCACAGATATCCCCGTTGTGCGAGGCGGCGTGGGCGAGCTGTGCGTGTCGGGGAAGCTGGTCGGAAAGGGGTACCTCAACAGACCCGAGTTGACGGCCGAGCGGTTCCCGACGCTGGAGGGGTGCAGGGAGAGGATTTATAGGACGGGAGACCTGGTGAGGGTTTTGCACGACGGGTGTTTTGATTTCTTGGGCCGCGCGGATGATCAGGTAAAGTTGCGTGGTCAGCGGCTCGAGATTGCGGAGATCAACCACGCGGTGCGCGCTGTGGAAGCTATTCACGATGTTGCTACCATTGTGGCCCGGCATGCGACGAGCGGGAAGGATGTGCTTGTTTCGTTTGTCGTTGGGAAGTCGTCTACCGGAGATCTTCGCGTGCTCGCGGATGAGGAGCGGCTGGGTCAACAGGCCAAGGAGGCGTGTCGTTGGAGATTGCCCGGGTACATGGTCCCGACGTATGTGCTTGTTTTGCCGTACGTACCGCTATCGTCGAATAACAAGGCCGAAGTCAAGGAACTCAAGCGGCTCTTTGGCGAGTTGTCGCCGGAGATGTTGCTGGACTTTACCCACGCGGCTTCGGCGCCGGTTTCGGCCGCGGCGGCTGAGGCAGTCGAGAGGTTGGTCGAAGTTCTGGCCGAGTTTAGTCGTGTGGCGGTCAAGGGTTTGTCTGCGGCTACGAGTATCTTGGACGTGGGCGTTGATTCCATCACGGCGCTGCGGCTGTCGGCGTTGTTGAAGATGAGGGGGTTTCAAGCTGCTTCGCCGGCAGTGTTGCTCCGGTATCCCGTTGTTGGGGATCTTGCGAACGCATTGTCCAAGACGGCGGGCACGCAAAAGGAGAAACTTGTTCGAGAAGTCCGCCAGGCGATCCGCGCGTGCAGTCATCGGTATCGCGGCGTCGCGTGCAAGAGTCTCGGCGTAAGGGCGGGAGACATCGAGTACATTGCGCCGTGCTCGCCGCTGCAAGAGGGGATTATTTCCCGAAGCGTGACGGCCGAGCCGAGGGATGCGTATTTTAACGTGTTTCAGTTGGAGTTGAAGCCTGAGACGGATGTGCAGTTGTTGAGGGGGGCGTGGGAGAGTTTGGTGAGGGAGGAGGCGGTTCTGAGGACCGTGTTTGTGCCGACGACGAATGGGTTTGTGCAGGTTGCGCTGCGGAATGGGATGTTGTTGTGGGAGGAGGAGAGGTTGGAGAGTGGTGATGATGTGGAGGGGTATATCAGGGAGAAGAAGGGTGCTTGGGTCGAGGAGAATGCGGCTGTTGTTTCCACGCCCCTGAGACTGACGCATCTTGTCACGCCGTCCTCGGAGAAACTCGTCGTTTACATCTTTCACGCCTTGTACGACGGAAACAGCTTCGACACCATGATGCGTCGCCTGAGAGCCAGATACACCGGCAAACAAGTCTCCCGCGGCCCGTCGTTTCTCGAGTCGCTGAGTCGCGGGCCGTTGGTGCGGTACGACGGGTGCAGGACCTTTTGGGAGGAACACTTGCGCGACTGGGCTTTTGTCCCGGTTCCTCGTCTGGGGGGCGAATCTTCTGCGCTGTCTGTTTCTGCCACGAGAAATTTCTCAGCGGAAACCCTCGAGCCGATCCGGTCGACGCAAAGAGTCACATTGCAGGCTGTTTGTCTCGCCGTTTGGAGCGCCACGCTGCGGAACTTGCTCGGCGGGCCGGCGACGCTGGGCGTTGTGGTTTCTGGTCGAGCTATTGATCTTCCAGGGGTGGAGGATACGATTGGTCCGCTGTTCAATACTGTTCCGTTCTTTGCTGGGCGGACGACAACGTGGACGGCCTTGGTGAGGCGGTGTCACGAGTTCAACGCGGCGGTGCTGGACTTTCAGCATGTGCCGCTCAAGGCTGTGCAGGGGTGGTGTTCGGCGGGGAGGGCGCTGTTTGAGAATTTGTTTGCCTTTCAGATCGAGGAGGAGGAGGAGGAGGGAGAGTCTGAGAGGCTGTGGGAGGTGGTTAACGGGCAGGGGAGTGCTGATTATCCGCTTGCTTTGGAGGTTGTCTCCAGGGAGGGGACGTTGAAGTTTACGCTTGTGAGTCAGGGGAATGTTGCTTCGGAGGGGATGTTGGAGGAGGTGTTGGATCGAGTGGAGGAGAATATCCGGCTGGTTACGACTGCTCCTGAAGAGAATATCCCGGTTTTGCACGACGAGAGGGCGGTCGTCAACGGGGTTCAAGAGACGACGACGAGTCGCGTCGACGACTTTTCCTGGACCGAGCAAGCCCTCTCCCTGCGAAAAGAGATCGCTCTCCTCGCCAACGTTTCCGCAACAGACGTCACCGAGACAGTCACCATTCTCGAACTCGGCCTTGACAGCATCGACGTCATCCGCCTCTCGGCCAAACTCAAGCGTCGGGGCGTCCACCTCGCCGCCTCGCAGATTATGCGTTGCCAGACTGTTGTCAACATGGTCGAGGAGATGCGCGAGTCGGTCGAGGAACCTGTCGTTGAGGTTTCTCTGCGGGAAGTCAAGAAGAAGCTGTGGGAGTACTTGGAAAGATCAGGCGTGGATGTGGGAGGTGTGGAGGATGTGTTGCCGCCGACGGCGCTGCAGGAGAGTATGGTTGCGGGCATGGTGGAGATGGAGTTTGCGTCGTATTTCAACCACGATGTGTTGGAAGTTGCGGAGGGGGTTGATGTTGAGAGGATGGTGGAGGCTTGGAGAGAGGTTGTGAGACGGACGCCTATTTTGAGGACG
This sequence comes from Thelonectria blattea, assembly GCA_024115155.1. NCBI lineage: Eukaryota > Fungi > Ascomycota > Sordariomycetes > Hypocreales > Nectriaceae > Thelonectria > Thelonectria blattea. Next base: position 24,735 of record JAMQMW010000796.1, read on the forward strand.
TCGTTTGTCCAAGTGGACGATGTGAGTCTCGACATGACGTACTGTCAAGTCGTGGCCAAGACTTTGGAGAGAGATGCCCAGCGAGTTCGCCTGGATGCCTTTGGCGATATCCAGCGAGTCATGGCTGAAGCTACGGATCTGGCCAGACGAGGAGGCGCTCGCAGGGATGTTTTTCAACTTACGGTTGCGACTGTTGAGGAGAAGACATACCTCGTGCTTTCCATGGCGCACGCGCTGTACGACGGATGGTCGCTCAATTTGCTCTTCCAGCGGGTGCACGCCGCGTACCGAGGGGACCAACTCTCGGAGACTTCGCCTGATGGGTTTCTCTCGCGCGTGGTGAACGCTCAGGGGAAGGCGGCGAGGGAGTTTTGGGGGGAGTACCTCGCCGGTGCTGAACCGACTCTCATCCCTGAACTACCCATCCAAACTCCCACCTCCCCACACCGACTCGAGCAGTCGTCGACAATCCCCCTGGATGCAATGACATCCTTCTGCAAACTCCACTCCATCTCCCTCCAATCCCTCACCCAAGCCACCTGGGCCGCATCCCTCGCCCGTCGCACGGGGTCGCTGGACGTATCCTTTGGCGTGGTCGCTTCGGGCCGGGACTTTGACGGCGCGGAGGACGTCGTCCTGCCGACCATGAATACCGTCGCCTTGCGGTGCGTGCTATCCGGGTCGAGCGGGGAGTTTTTGAGGGGATTGGAGGAGAATATGGCGGATGTTAGGGAGTTTCAGAGGTATCCTTTGCGGAAAGCGCAGGGGGCTGCTGGGTTGGGGGGGAGGGGGTTGTTTAATACTTTGTTTATTCTGCAACGAGCCCCGGGGGGTGAAGGGGTTGAGGGTGTTGAAGGGGGGAAGATGTTTGAAAGCGTGGGGGGGATGTCGGCGACGGAGTATCCGGTTTGTGTGGAAGCAGAAGTTCTCCAGGGGGAGTTGTTTTGGAGAGTCGCCGTGCAGGAGGGGTACGATGTCGAGAGCCCAGAGGAGATGATCCGCCGTCTGGACGAGATCATAAGGTTCCTCCTGTCGGACGAATCCGATATTCTCTCCTTCGACGACACGGGCGTGTCCATCTGCGGCATGTCTCCCATCCTCCTCCACGAGCCCGAAGAACAACCCATCGAGCAAGAATCCCCCCCCGAGCAAGCCTGGGACCAAGTCTCCCTGACCATCCGCGACGCCCTCCAGCAAGTCTCCGACGTTCCCGTCAGTTCTATCCGCACGTCGGATAACTTGTACAACCTCGGTCTCGACTCCATCAGCGCCATCAAAGTATCTTCGCTGCTGCGCTCGCGGGGTGTCGACCTACGGCCGCAACACCTCATTCGCGCGAGTAGCATTGCCGAAATGGCCAGCACTGCGAGGAACAGAACCGAGGAACCACCTCCCGTTGAGATTCCTACCGTTTGGGAACCCCCCAGCAGCATCGACATCAAGGGTCTGCTCGCGCGGTTCGACCTGGACGAAGAGAAGGTTGATGTTCTTCCCGCGCTGTCAATGCAGGTGTACATGCTCAGCGCGTGGGAGAATAGTCTCGGAACGGTTTTCTACCCAACTTTTGCGTGCCGCATTGCCGGAGCGAGTCGGCTCCAGGATATCCAAGCTGCGTGGGACGCGCTGGTGGAGGAAACCCCGTTGTTGAGGACGTGTTTCGTCGCTACGGGGTCGACGGAGATGCCGTTTTTGCAGGTTATTCTCAAAGAGCATCGTGTAGGATTTGGTGTGCGGGGGAGTGGTGCTCTTGAACCGTTGGTTCGCGTTCGAGTTGAGGGGAAGGATGGGGAGTGGGTGTTGAATCTGAGGATTCATCACGCCTTGTACGACGGTGTCAGTCTGCCTGCCATGCTGGGACGTTTCTCTCAACTCCTCGATGGACACCCCGTCGTGCCGGCAGATATGTCCTCGTGGAAACACTTTGTCAGCATTCCCACGAGTCAACCCGCCATCGACCACCGCCGCGCCTTCTGGACCTCCTATCTCTCCAACCCCCCCCAAGCCACATCTCACTCTCCCGCAACAACCACAGCTCGAACATCCCACCTCGTCAAATCAGCCCTCCCCTCCCCCCCCCTCCAACAACTCTCCTCCCACAACAGCCTCTCCCTCCAATCCCTCTTCCTCGCCGCCTACGCACGCGTCCTCTCCCGGAAACTCACCTCTCCCAACGTCATATTCGGGATATACCTCGCCAGCCGCGCCTCCACCCCATCCATCCCATCTGCTTTCCCTACCCTCAACCTAGTTCCCCTACGCGCACGTGTTTCCGAGGGTGATTCGCTCGTGGAGATTGCGAGGCGGGTGCAGAGGGATGTCAATGAGATTTCTGCCGGTGGTAGAGCGAGCCTTGGGTTGTGGGAGATTGAAGAGTGGACGGGCGCGAGGGTGAGTTCGTTTGTGAATTTCTTGAGACTTCCGGGTGGGGAGGAGGAAGAGGGGAGGGTGAGGGTTGGAGAGGGAGTTGCGGAAGAAGAAGATGGAGAGTTGGCGAGGTGGGCTGAGGGACAGAGGAATATTGTCAGGGAGAGCATTTCGGTAAGTCACCCACACCAGCTTCAGTCGGTTCTGTTTGAAACTAACCGTGTTCAGATGGCGATTGATATCGAAGTCGCTGTGAGAGACTCCAGTCTGGATATTGGCGTGTTTGGGTCGCGGGAGCAAGTCTCTGATGAGGAGGCAGCTGAGCTGGTGTCGCAGTTGGTTTCGTGTCTTGGAGAGATTGAGAAATAAAGATGGATGGATAAGGCGCTGGAGGACATTCGGTTTGATTAGTTTAGTTTGTCTCGCCATGGTTCCAAGTATTGAATTTATATTTACACCAAAACTTCTACCCAACGCCTCACCACACCACGCCGCATCCTGCCTGTAAGCCACAAAAACCTACACACAATACCCCATCATCGACCGATCCGGAAACAGGATGATATTCGCCAACCTCACCACCTCGGCCTCGGCATGCGACCCCGACGAGCTCGTCAAGCTCTTCGTCTCGCTATCCCCCCCGTCCCCCGGCGGCGTGCCCGCCCTCGTCGCCGCCACCTCCCACGGCGCCAAACCCATGGCCTGCAGCGCCGCCGGGCCGCCAATCTCGGCGATTTCCTTTTCTCCCGGCCTCGTCTCCGCGTCTTCCAGCACCGTCCCCCGTCCCGTGGAATCAAAGTCCGGTCCCGGATGGCCGCGCTGAAACGCCTTGCGCTGTCGAGCGAGGTACAATGCGTTTGTCTGCGTCAGCGGCGCGGCGGGCACGTACAATAACATGCTGACTTTATCCCGCTCGTTGCTGGGCGTCTTCATGCCATAGTTGTTGCTCGACAGGTAATACGGCAGATCCGGATGCCAAAAGATGTAGTCGCCCGGCTGCAACGTCGGCAGCGTAATCATGCTCCCGCGCAGGTTGAGATGAGGATGCCAGTGCTCCGTGACCCGTTGCGCGTGCCCGGGAACCGCCCCGTGGATGATGGAGTCCGGGTCGCGCTCGAGTTTCCAGTTTTCCGGCGCGAGGTACGCATCCCACTCGGGTCCGCTGCGACATTCCGGCACGGGAGTTTTGGTGCTGAAGAAGGGTCTCAAGAGGTAATACGCCGTTGCGAGTTTGGGCGACGGCATCAACCTGACCATGCCGGGTTCGACGGTGGACAGCGCCAGGACGCCTTGAAACATGCGGAAAATCGTACACGCTCCGTATCCGTTGTACAGGTCCATCGTCGCAGACACGCGGCTCGCGCATTCCCACGGGTCGTGATCCTCCCAGCGGCCGTGAAATACGTGATTATAAGTCCCCGCGTGCTGGTACCCATCCGGCTCCCAACGCTCCAACGAACCGTTGTCGACCTGGGCAATCACGCCCGCCGAAGACTCCAGCGCATTGATCCAGTCGTCTGCAGACTGCGGGGGCTCCATCGAGGGAACGTTGAGATCGTGCGACTTCCTCTCGCCGCCGCCGTGCACCCGCAGCCGATCGACGTACGTGATGGGCAGTCGTGTCACCAGGCGGTCGTCGGGCGTGGTCTCCCACAGGTTCATCATGAACCGCTGCGCGCTCAGCACGCTGGGGTGGGCGCGGGCGCGGACTTGCGCGGGGGTCCAGAAGAAGTCGAAGCACGCGGGGTCGTGTCTCTGCGCCTTGATGTGGCTCTTGCTGTTGAGATATTCGATCGTCTCCCGGACAGCGACGTCGGCGTCGTGTTTCGGTACCACCTTGCGAAGTACACCGACTCCGTAACGTCGCAGGTCGCGGCCGAATCGGGCCGTCTGCGCTGGGTCGTCAATGTCGGCGAATTCGATGGACGGGATCAGGTGGGCGCCCAGAGACTCAATGTGGTCGACCTCTTCGCGAAGAGCAGCTAGTAATCGAGTCCAACTGGCTTCGAGTTCTGCTTCGTGGCCGCGCATCAGGTTGCGCTTGATGCGAATAAACCGCGACGGCAGCGGCACTGGCTCAGGGCCCCAAAACGAAAGGACGGGGGAATCCTTGTCAACGGCGGCAGCCGTGGCGGCGGCTGTCATGGCGGAAGCCGACTTTGATTTCCCAGGAGTATTGTTGGGTTTGAGTGACGGGGAAGCAGAGCCTTGGGCTATGTTCGAGAGCTTTGCAATGTCGGCGGCCATTGGCGGCATTGGCGCGTCTTCCGTCGTAGCCATGGCTTGCGGGGGAGTCGAAGCTGCTCGCGCCGCTGCGACCTGAGAAGAAGCAATGGCCGCGGCAACGGCAGCCGCCAGCGATTTCGTCGAAGCCGACGCCGAGTGAGTAGGACGATGGCGGGATTTGGTGATTCTCCCGCTCTGCTGTGCAGTTATCGTGTGCGAGTGCAAACGTTGTGTCGGCGTTTTCGAGACCGTGAGCGTGACTTTGGTGGATGCGTGGTACGACGAGTGCGGGCTGCCATTATTATCCGGGAGGGAAACTGCGCTCCAGCCCTGTCGGGCCACATCGGTCCTCGTCTCTTTAGGAAAGAGGCATTCTCCTTTGCGACTGCCAGCTGACGTCGCAGGTATCAACTCCAGCGGAGGTGCGTCAGGTGCGCTTGCCGTTTCTGTTGTCGTGGTCAGGGCAGGTTGCTCCGAGGTAACGCCTTCCATTTCGTCCACCGTCCCTCCAAGGCCACCCGCATCTTCCAAAACATCCTCCAAGCAACCTGCAGAAGCCAAACCCCGCGCTCTCTTGAGGATCGATGGAGGCGGGGCATCCTCGGGTTGTGGGGGTAGGTCAACTGACGACGTCGCCATGTTTCCTGTGCGTGTGCTTGTGCGTCTGCGTCTGCGACCACTGTCGTCCCGATTTCGAGGTGAAAGTCTCAAAGAATGCCGTCGCTAACGATTTCATTCCAGGGTTCCGGATCCGAGAAAAAAGAAATATCGACCTGTACGTTGAATCCATCCAAGTCAGCAGAAGCCAAGATATTGACAAGCTCTAGACCTCCCGACTGAACACTTCGACGTCCATGAGCCCAAGTCGACAACGGCTGGCCGGATCGGGCTTTTAAGCCATCCCCTTCACGCCCGATTCGAGACACACAACCAGCCGTCAGTCGTCAGTCCGTCTGGGTAATCAACGGAACGGCAAACTTGGTGGATCTCTGCAACCTGTCGGCCCTGACATCCGTCAATTCCATCCCTCGGTCCTCGACGTTCCGCCCCGAAATTCCCGGTAGCTCCCCACAGGAAGAACCCCCACAATCGTCCTCCACGATGCATGTGCGAGCCATGCCACTGCCATGCGCCAGGGTGAACGGCTGTCCGGGCCTCCATCCAAGATGGTCTTCCAGCTCGATCGGCGAACCAGAACCCAGATGGTGTCATCACACTCCCGGGCCGTTATGCGAAAGAACAAGCATACAAGTGATATCTTTTCTTCCGAGCGTCTTTCGACTTTGATTTGACGGAGACCAGGGGCAGGATCGCGGATGCAAGCAAATCTCGCCGTATCTTCACCTTCACGATGAAGCCGCCCATCCACGTTGATTCAGGGTCTCGATCCCGGAATAGATGTTTGAGCCAAGATCCACTCGTGGCGATAACGTTGATGGATTCTTGCAAATCCCGTATCGTTCTGCTTCTGCTTCCGACGGCCTAAGTATCCTCATGTTGGGCGACGTTCCCCGAGATGCAGTCGGCCCGTGACCCCTTCCTGCCTTGCAAGGAATCTCGGCGGCGATACTCATGACTTTCAGACCCTTGTCGAACCGGGCCATCTTGACCAACCCCGATAACCACAATCACGTTCACCAGGCTAACAATTTGATTCTTAGTTGAAATCGGTATCTCGCTGAATTTATTCAATCATACTATCATACGGCCCGACGTTCATCGACGCGGCAATCATTTTGTTACATCACACTCATCTCGACTCCTCTACAGGCGGGCTCGGCCCTCGCCCTCGAGCTTCCATCCCTGCTCCTGAGCGATGAGCTCGGCAGCGCGCTCACCGGCAGCAAGCACCGTCACCATGGGGTTGACGGTAGGCATTTCGGGGAAGATACCGGCGTCGACGATGCGCAGCTTGCGAATGCCTCGCACCTTCAACTCAGGGTCCACAACCGCCATGGGGTCGTTCTTGACATCACCCATCTTGGTGGTGCCGGCGGGGTGGTAGACGGTGTGAGCGGCGCGTCGGGCGTACTCACTGATCTCCTCGTCGGTCTGGACCTTGGGGCCGGGGGCCACCTCGCTCTTGAGCCACTCCTTGAAGGGGGACTGCTGAGCAATCTTTCGCGCGGCCTTGATACCGGCCACCAGAGTCTTGGCATCGTAATCCTCGGCGTCGGTGAAGTAACGGAAGTCGAGGGCGGGCTTCACCAGAGGGTCGTTGGAGGTGAGGTAGATGCGGCCGCGGGATCGAGGTCGGGGGATGTTGGGAGTCATGCAGAAGGCATAGCGGTCAGGGATGGTGGGGTATCCGAGTCGCTCCGTGTTGAGCGTAAAGGGGATCTGGTAGCAGTGCATCATGATGTCGACGGCGTCACCATCGTTGCCAGCGGCGTTGGGGGGCTCGTACCGCAGGAAGACGGCCGCGTCAGAGTCCATGGTGGTCTGGTTGGCGGGGACGGGCTTCTTCAGATCCCACATGATGATGGTCTCGGGGTGGTCGAGGAGGTTCTCGCCAACACCGGGAATGTCCTTGACGACGGGGATGCCGAGCTCCTCAAGCTGGGCGCGGGGGCCAATGCCGGAGTTGAGGAGCAGACGAGGGCTGTCGACGGCACCGGCAGACAGGATGGTCTCCTTGCGAGCGCGGAGAGTGTAGGTCTGGCCGGTCTTGAGGGTAACGACAACGCCAGAGGCCTCGTCGTTCTCGACCAGCAGCTTGGCGACGTGGGCCTCGGTGAGCACAGTCAGGTTGGGTCGTCGCTCGTCTCCCCGCAGGATGGGGTGGATGTAAGCAACGGAAGCGCTGCTGCGACGACCATTGTCGGGGTTGTAGGCGATGGACAAGAAGCCGGCGCACTCGGTCAACTTCCCCTTCTCGATGATCTCGTGGTTGAAGTCGGTGACGGCGGGAATACCCATGGCGTCGGAGCAGGCCTTGACCCAGTCCTTGCACAGCTGGTTGCGGTGACGGGCGTGAACGGGCTGGATGGCGTTGCGCAGGTTGTCGCAGTGGCGCATCATGGTCTTCCAGTCCCAGCCCTTGCACCCCTGGGCGACCCAGCGGTCCATGTCGTGCTCGAAGGGGCGGAAGGAGATGAGGGTGTTGTGGGAGGAGCAGCCGCCGAGCACCTTTGCGCGCGAGTGGCGGATGTGGCTGTTGCCGTTTGGCTGCTCCGTGGTGCCGTAGTCGTAGTCGAGGTCGCCGCCGAGGAGGCTGAGCCACTCGCGCAGGTTCAGCACGTTGTTGAGGTCGTAGTCGGAGGGGCCGGCCTCGATGAGGAGGACCTTGGTCTCGGGGAGGTAGCTGGAGAGGCGCGAGGCCACGACGCAGCCGGCCGTGCCGCCGCCGATGATGATGTAGTCGTAGGCATCGGCGGGGTTGGCGGGGAGGTAAGGAGTAGTCATGATGGGGATGAGGAATTGGGGGAAGTAGTTTATGTGTGAGGGTTCAATTCTTTAGGAGACCAGTCCGGCTGATGAGGGGGAGTTGGAGGAGATGGAAGAGAGAGTGATGAGGGATACGAGTCAAGATTGAAGTGCCAAAGACAGTTGTTATGAATGAATGGAAAGCACCGTACCTTTTGGCGGCGGGGCCATTGGAGTTTGGAGAAGGGGGGACATGAAGAGCACAGTACGAGGTCATCGAGGTACCTCGCGGCTACGGGAACTAGAACCTTGCTTCGATTCAGCACGCAACGGCAAAGGCCATGAGAAAGTGTGCCATGTGTGTGGGCGACTAGTTATGATGGGGTGTGGAGCATGATGACCAGAAAAGAAAAAAAAAGGAGCGGTTGGAGGCGGGGCGGGGGTTTGGACACTGTGCCGTGGGAGAGGATGGTTAGGGGAGTTTTCACCGACATTCACCTGCTGTTGAGGAGTGTTGTTGTCGTGGTGGTGATGGTGTTGAGGAGGGTTGGCGGGGTGTTCGGTACGTCGGGGATCACACACGCCGAGTCAGTACGACAGCTTATCTCAACACATTGCGAACCAGAAGGCAGGTGACCGGCGTAAGAAGCCGTGCGAGTCCGACCCGACGGATGCCCATTGGAACCTTCCTGGATCTCCATCTTGCAGGCAACGCGAACGAACCGAAGTCGTACGGTTTTCCGGCAGGGGACGTCGACTCCACGGTGGACGCCGTCTGGTTCTCCCCCTCTCGGCGGTCGGGCATGGCCGTGAGTGACCCTCTTTCGTCGTCCCGTCGCCGTGTTCCTCTCCTCCTCCTTCGCCGCCGCAGCCGCGCGGTCGTGGGAAGAGCATCCACACTGTGTCCACCCGGCGTTTTTCATGGAGAGAGGAAATGGAATGCCCAGCGTTTCGTTTACGCGGGCATGGATTGGCTGTGGGGGAGGGGAGGCGCAGAACAACGCCGTCCGTTTTCTTCTTTTTTTCTTTTCTTTTCTTTTCTTTGCTTGTTGATGCTTGTTGTTGGTGTTGTTGTCAAGGCCTGTCAGATTCGATATCCAGAGGCCACGGCCGTAAAAGGAAGTTCACGCAGAAGGAGCGGCGAAATATGCCCAGACGGGCGGTTGCCGGCTTGGGTTAGAGGATTTTGTTCCCGTCGTTTTCGACTTACAGGCCTGTGATGAAGATTCCAATCTGGAACAAAAACGAATTGCAGGCTTGCGTCGAGGTGAGATAGGCGACGATAGCTGTTTATGGAAAAAATAAGAGTTTGACATGATTTGATTCCCCTGTCTTTTATTGCCTCTTGCCACGGACCAGCTGCACGACCACGAGCATGACCACGAAGCAGTGCTCACCTGTTCAGGCTGTTCAGCCCGGCGGAGACTTTGCAAAGTGTCAGCCCGCGTCCGGGGGAGAAGAAACGCCAGGGCCAATGACGTCGATTTGCCCCTCAACACTTTCTCCGCAGGGCGGGTGCCGGAAATCGATTTCGTGTTCCCGACGGGCTTCAATTCGTTTCTCTCAGCCCAAGGGAGTGCCAAGCGTGGATACCACGAAAAGCACCGTATGGCGGCTGCCAGCCTGCGAGGTACGCGGCCCTGCCATTGGCAGAGATTCGATGCGGTGCGAGGACGACGAAACAACACTTCGCCTTGAACAGCAGAGAGTTTCGGGAGTGGAATTGGCGAATCAGAAGCCGACATCTTCAAAATGTCCAGGGTCCAGGTTGTTCGTTGTTCGTTGTCCATTGCTGAGGCGAGGTTTTTTGCAGGGACAAGCCATCCATCTCGAAATCTGGACTTTGAGGAACTGCCGAAGCCTGGAACCGGTCCGGTGGTTTGCAGAAAATGGAGAAGCTGGTCCTGGTTGTGGTCGCAATCCTTTGATCCTTTGGACTTCAGGCGGATGAGGCTCAAGGGAGCGGTGTTGCGTGGGACACGACGACTGGCCGGCGACACTTTCTTTTCTGGTCCTGGTAATCAGTCATTTGGCGATTGGTGAATCCTTGTTGTGTTTGGGGGTTCAATCACACATTTCCTTATTTCTCTGGCAATGTCTTGGTTTGCCGTGATATGCGTCCCTGGCCAAAAACCGTCGAGGGTGGTTGTCCTTTCACCGACCGTCAAGGTATCCGTACCCAGTAACCAAAGGCTACACGCGAGTATCCAGGTACCCGACAAGCTGAACCCTACTCCGTAATTCCAAAATGAACTGGCCTTTCTTCTTTCAACCATCCAGCCTACCTAGTCCTGGATTTAGTAACGCCTCCCCGATTCCAATCGAGGAGTTGACGGGGTTCCCCAGACTTGTCCAAGACAGCTGACCACGACAACCTCACCTAGCTCTCAGGACTAGTCGACCAACAGGAATTAGAGGTCACGCTTGTCGCTCTTCATTACGAAAAAGGACTTTACGAATACACCGCTCTACTGGTATTGAGAAGATGGAATAGCGGGTAGTTACAGTTTCACAGGTAATCGGAGGAGAGGTCGGTAAAGAACGGCACGTCTATCCGTACATTCTTGATCCTGATACTCGACTATCGTCTCGCCCCCATGCGCGGCTCTCCGGAGTGACATTCGCATAGACTCACCATCCGATAACGAATTGGGATTCTATACCTTCTTAGCGACGGCACCGTATCACGAGGCGGTCACTCCGGACTCAACTACCCCAACCACCACGCACCTTGATAACTCGGTTCGTGAGTTGCCGCGTCCCAATACCAATCGGGCGCATCACCCCGACCAAGGCGGCCACCCACGATACCTCCCTTGCCATTCATACTCCGTACATGTTTTCCCTATCTCGAATCACTTGTCTCACTCCAGACCCTTGAAAACACTCGAATCTGCATCCTGTAACCACCGCCGCACTATCTCAACCCGCTATTTCCCTCAAATTCCCCCGTGGTCTGACAGGTCCGTGTGGACATCTGACGTCGTTTCCCCCACTGTTCGATTCGCCGGGCCGGTTTTTCTCAGGTCCTCTGCCTTTTTTTTTTTTTT
>JAMQMW010000796.1:35803-58244 GCA_024115155.1 Thelonectria blattea
ATGGCGAGTACATTGGTGCGCGGCTGGCCACGCTGCGCCGTCTCCGTTCTGCACGGTTTTTCTTTTGCTGCTTGGGCTTGACGTTTTCCTTCGGCTTTGCCACATGAGGAAGAAGATCGGCGGTGGTCGAGGTCGTGTAAGTGAAATTTTTCGTTGGTGTTGCCTGGGGAATCAGGGAGTCGAGACAATTGTTTGAGGTCGAGTCCATCTCTCGAGTATTCAGCCTCTTTCTAGTGACCCAGCTCTACGAGTATTCACCAACTTCTCAGCTCCATGGTCTCGACAGTATCTCAGCACTCGGCCCTGAACCCTTCTTGAGCATAGGTCACCCCCAGCAGCGTCATATTTCCTTGATTCCCTCATAGCTCAAACCTTTTCCCTCAAACCCTTGTCCACCTGCCTCAGCCGCGGCCGCGTCTCGATTCGAAAGCTGCATCTGCATCGCCCACCCGATCGCGTTGCCTTTCCCGATGCGATCTAGACTCCATTGCGCCTTCCTATCCGGGGAAGGCGCGGTTATTTGACCCGAATTATGTAATCCAGGTCCTGACCGCGTGGGAAAACCCAATTCGGACTGTGCGAGTGCATTGAGCGCATGGCAAAGCCCCTCCACCCATCGTCATGGGCTTGGCGACGGCGAGAAGCAGCTTGACCTTTCAGACTTTGTTTGCGAGCGCGCTCTTCTATCCATCCCCAAAAAGTCGTCTTCTGCTTTCTTTCAATTACACTGTTCAATTTCATTCTCCCTCAACTTCTTTCTCCTCCCTAGCCTCCGTCAATCACCCGCAATTCCTCCATCATGACATTCTCCTCCGAAATTCACACCTTCCACTCGGGCCGTCCCCAGTCCGAATCCTCCTCCTCCTCCAACACCTTCACCTCGGTCGACCCCAGCACCGCGAAGCCCCTCGCAACCATCTACACCACGACTCCTGCCCAACTAGACGACACCATCGCCGCTGCTCAAGCTGCGTTCCCCGACTGGGCCGCCACGCCCGCTCCTCGTCGTGCCGCCATTCTCCTGCGCGCCGCCGCCATCCTCCGAGAGCGAAACGACGAGCTCGCCCTAACTGAGACGCTCGACACGGGCAAGGCTTTCTCCGAGACTTCCACGGTTGACATCGTCACCGGCGCCGACGTGCTCGAATACTATGCCCATCTGTGCGCTGGCAGCATCCCCGGCGAAAACACCCGCTTGAGGGCCGATGCCTTCGTCTTGACGAGCCATGAGCCTCTCGGCGTCTGCGCCGGCATCGGTGCTTGGAACTACCCCATTCAGATCGCCTTGTGGAAGTCGGCTCCTTGCCTGGCTGCAGGGAACTGCATGGTCTACAAGCCGAGCGAGGTGACGCCTCTCCACGCAAACACCCTTGCCCAAGTGTACATCGAGGCTGGTGTGCCACCGGGCGTTTTCAACGTCGTCTACGGTGACGGTCCTGCTGTCGGCGCTCCTCTGGTTGCTCACAAGGGCATCGCCAAGGTCAGCTTCACCGGGCAGGTCAGCACCGGTTCCAAGGTTGCGAGCGCTGCGGCCGACGGCATGAAGGGTATCACCATGGAGCTTGGTGGCAAGAGCCCTCTCGTCATTCTCCCCGATGCCGACGTCGAAGAGGCTGCCGACGTCGCCATGGTTGCCAACTTCTTCTCCACCGGCCAGGTCTGCACGAACGGAACCCGCGTCTTCGTCCCCGATACTCTCCTGAGCAAGGTCGAGGAGGCCTTGGTGCAGCGCTGCCGCGAAGGTATTCGCATGGGCTTGCCCCGCGACGAAAAGACAAACTTTGGCCCCATGGTCAGCTCGGCGCAGCAGGCCAAGGTCAAGATGTACATTGAGCACGGCTCGACCACCGACGGTGCCCGAGTTCTTTACGATGGCTCCAAGGACGCTCAGAAGACGTTGCCCACGCCAGACGGCTTCTGGGTGCCCCCCGTCATCTTCACCGATTGCGCCGACGAAATGCGTATTGCCCGAGAAGAAATCTTCGGCCCCGTCATGTGCATCCTTCCCTACAAAACATATGGCATGGACCAGGATGACTGGCTCCCTCCTCTCATCGAGCGCGCCAACGACACGCCTCTCGGCCTTGCCGCTGGAGTCGTCTCGTCAGACATTGGCGTGGCGCAAGAGGTGATCCGCAAGCTCGACGCGGGCATCACGTGGATCAACACCTGGGGCGAGTCTCCTGCGGAGATGCCGGTGGGCGGGTGGAAGATGAGCGGCATGGGTGTCGAGAACGGCGTGGAGGGCATCAGGGCTTACATGAGGACGAAGAGCACTCTGGTGCAGCTCGGAAAGGGCGCGTGCAAGGGCGTGTTCGCCAAGTTGTAGTGATTGAACGATACCCATGCAGGAACGAATTATGTATTTGATAGATTTCTTTGGTAGTCAATTGTGCACCCTGAACGCTAGTGTTGTGGTGAAGTGCTCGATAACCAATCCACCGTCGCAAGAATGATAGATCCTTTGCATGCTGCGTACTCCGTAGGTACCTACTAACCTAGGTGCCTTGACAAGCCCGGAAACCAGCTCGAATTCGTATCTATGTCATATACCCGAACCTACCACGCGCAAGCACGCAAGTAGGTCTTCTTCCTCAATCTCGAGGCAAGTCTAGGGTAGTATCATGCCCGTGAAAATGGGTGTTGGTGATGGCAATTCTTGTCAATTGTAATTTCTGATTTGTAATTGTGATTCCTTTCCAATCAGCAGTCAATCACTGTTGGCCACGCCTGGTCACGCCTGCCACCGCTTCAAATTCGGGTCTTGCCCTTTGTGTCACCCAATGTCTCACCTGGAAGGCACGACCGCCTATTTGCTGCGAGTCCTCCCTTGACTCCTCCCTTGACTCCTCCCTTGACTCGCCCTTGACCCTCCCTTGACCCCTCCCTTCTCTTCACCTGACGGTCAACCTGACAACAACACCACAACAAAACTTGATCAATTCCATCCATTTCATCATGCCTTGGATCGGTGGGCGCTACAGCGTCTCCTCGTGGTCTCGCTACAATACCGCCGACAACGGCCGTGAATCCGCCGTCAACATTCGCATCAATGGCCATCGCTTCAGCGTCATCATGGCGCCCGGCTTCTTCGAAAACTCCCCCATTCGCACCCTCGAGCTGCGAAACTGCCTGGACGCCCTTCACGGCCCCGACTGGCAGGACGAAGACGCCGACAACGACAGCGGCGTGTTCCTCGCGTCGCCCGGCGAAGAGGCCCGGAGTTGGAATGTGATTGAGGAAGCCTTCGACTGGGCCGTCACCCCGTACCTCGACGCCTTCGAGAAGATTGCACCCGCTCCCGACAAGGCCGCCCCGCTGACGCTGGCTGAACTTTTTCACAACGACGCCTTCATGTGTCGACTCACTTGCGTCAACGACCAGTTCGTCGTCGGGCCCGTCGAGCAGTACCCCTCGACTCCGTACCACCACCCCATCATGTTCCACATTCTCCACGGCAGACAGCCAAGCGGTGATCCTCCAGACCCCAACTGGACCACCACCTTCCCCTGCTTCTTGCCCAAGGAGATTGAGGTGGTGTCCGAGGGCTATGAACGGACACGGGACATGCAGCACATCAGAAGCTACCACGTCAAGACCCCCTACAACAATGAGCTCCTGTTCTACAAGCGGTTCAGAGGAAGCACGGAGTGGAAGGGCGAGATTCGCAAGTACGAAGCCATCCTCGCTGCGAACCTGGGCATCGGCGCCCGGATTCTACAGCCTCGCGGCCTCGTGAGAGATGGGGAGGGTCGACCTCTGGGCCTGATGCTCCCGCGCGTCTTGGACGATCGGTGCCTCTGCCCGGAAGTCGAATCTCGACCCCCCACTCGAGAGGTGGCAGAGAAATGGATTAAGCAGATTGAGAAGACGGTGAGCCTGCTGCACGGGGCGGGCATCGTCTGGGGTAACGCAGGTCCTCGCAACGTGCTTGTTGACGGAGATGACGATGCGTGGGTGGTGGACTTTGGGGAGAAGCGCAGGGCTCTCGAGGAGGGCGATCAGGACCCAAACACGGTTTTGGGTGATTTGGCAGGCCTTCGAAGGATTCGAGCTTATATTCTGGGACAGGTGACTTCTTAGGGAAGTGGCTAGGGTTTTTGAAGGTGAAGCATTTCACGAAACATGGGCTATGGTTGTCGGTCGGATAAGACTGTTAAGTAGGAATGATTCTATTGCTTTGTCACAGTACCGATGTTTCTGCCTCATTTGATCCATCTGATGATTTCTCGGTGGATTATCGAGATGGGAAAGATCCGATGTTGAGATTGGGTTGCGGTTCATCCCGCCTCCCGTCTCCCCACCCACCGGTACTTTCTGCTGACGAGTCCGGGGAAAAAGAATGCTCGAGCGTAACAATTCTCTTAATAGATATACGCAATCGAGTATCTGCTTTAAGAAGAGGCGCTATTACACCGGAGGAAAGTGGTATGTCACTACCCGAGACGAAATGTTTGCCCCCCCGGTTCGAGACGATCAAACATTCGGGTTGCAACCTTACATGAGTCACAGCGCACTTGTTTGGGGTGTGATTGGTGGGATGTTTGGTGACTGATTTGAGTATGGCTGTGTTTCTGGTCGAATGAGGGAGCGTGCTGTGCTGGGAGGTGAGATGGGGAGTAGGTGGTCGCAGTTCTTGACTCAGCGTTTCTTCTTGGGACTCATCCTACCTATGAGAAGCCTCCCATTGACTGATGACCTATGGGTTGATAAATTTCATCAAGTATTATTGGATATGCCCTATATTTAACCTTAGAGTCCTCACCTGCTGTCACCCGACGCGACTCGAACTCTAGCCTCTGGGGCGAACACGTCCATTAACTGGGCTACGCTCGTAAACCTGGCCGTCGCAGCCATCAACATGTGGCCTCTTCGTGTATGGCACCCAAATGTAAGTAACTACCGAAAATCTATTGCCCATTCCTCTCGGGTCCGCTGGCTTTGTGCTTATTTGAGACAGGAAAAGCGACACCCCGGTGGCTGATGTGCACCGTCCAACCGGCAATCGGTTCGCCTTGGCGAACTCCCAATTCGAACACTCGCCAGCATTGAGAAGACACTTTCTCTACACATGACTCCCGCGATGTTTAATTTTGCTGTTGAGCCGTTGCTTATCGGAGGCGAGGAAGTTCCGGGATATGCTGTTGAGGACTTTGACCATTGCATTGACCCTACCAAACCCATTGGACACGGGGGACGAACATCATTCTTATCGACCAATCCGACTCGTAACGCGATAGCCCATGCAAGGACTCGAACTTCCTGGAAAGCATTAATGATGAGAGCGCGGCGAGTTGTTGCTGTCCAATACCTAAGCGGAGGAAAATGGAAGTGTCTTAAGCCTATTGCACAAAACCACCCTCGGGCTAGATATCCTTTCGCTTGCACACCCAGTCTCCAGCCATCCTGCCACAATCTGCACACACACCGAGACCGAGCCCAAGGCGGCCAGAGAAGTCCAACCGGTATCATGGTAGATAAAAACACCCTTCACGATGACGAAAAGCCGTTCTCAGTCGACTAAAACCCCGGCGACCTGTCAGGCGTCGAGATGATGAGGCCTGCGTCGACGTCGATGCACCCGCGACCGATTGCGCGCTGCGCGTCGAGAGTAACAGATTGAGTTCGACGAAAGAGCTGATAACTGAAAGAATCAATCTGGCTTCGTCTTCTTCTTCGACTCGCTCTGAGAGGCAATGCCGTCGTCGCTGCGACCCTGCGTTGACA
The DNA here is from genome assembly GCA_024115155.1 of Thelonectria blattea. Taxonomy (NCBI): domain Eukaryota; kingdom Fungi; phylum Ascomycota; class Sordariomycetes; order Hypocreales; family Nectriaceae; genus Thelonectria; species Thelonectria blattea. The sequence goes on from JAMQMW010000796.1 coordinate 41,531, forward strand.
ACTTTGGCCTCGACGGGTTCATAACTGCCACGCTCACCAATATCACATGCAACACGGCGATAATCACCTCCATAGTTCAACCCTACAATAAACATCAGAATATGCGACCACTCTCCACCCATCGTCAGACCTTGTCCAGTCTTTCCCCTTTGGGCCTCCGCATCCTGGCCCTCCGAGACCCTATTCCGGCACCAGCTCCTCGCCATCGAGTTTCCCCGCCAATGGAATTCGCGCGCATCGAGGCGGCTATAGACCTGCTCCTTGGCCTCTCCACTGGTAGGTAGCCGCACCAAAGATGTCTTGTATAGTCGAGTTTAAGTTGCGGGGAGTCAGGATAGTCGACTATGTGATTCGATGTCGGAGCATGCACACTGGTCTGTTTGACTGCTATAAAAGACGAACAATATTCACCTCCATAGCCAAGTCTCTACCTAGATACCGTAGCATCAACAGCACAAGTCCCTCACCATGCACTTCCCTCCCCTCCTCGCCATCCTATCGGCCTCCCTGGCCCTCTCCAAACCCACCCGCCCCCGCGCCACCTCCTACGCCGGCTACCTCATCTCGACCTTTAGCGACGCCAACCCGCAGGTGCAGTGGCACTTGTCCAACGGAAACACGCCGTCGAGCTTTCGTTTCCTGAACAATGGGAGCTCGGTGCTGGCGTCGACGGTGGGGACCGAGGGGGTGAGGGATATTTTCCTGGCGACGAATTCGGCGAGGTCGGAGTACTTTTTGTTGGCTACTGGTATGTTTGGGTTGAGGTTGGGTATTGGGACTTGGTGCTGATATGGGAAGATCTTGATATCAATGCTGATGGCTTCACGTGGGATTGGGCTACGAGACAGGGGAGTCGGGGAATCGTGGTTTGGTCGTCGACTGACTTGGTGAACTGGTCTGCTTCCAAGCTACGAACGTAAGTCTCCCAACTGCCATCCACCCTCCAATACTGACCACCCCTAGCGTCGAACTCGACACAGCAGGCATGGTCTGGGCCCCCTCAGCCGTCTGGGACGACACAACCTCCCAATACTTCGTCTTCTGGTCCTCCCGACACTACTCCGCCTCGGACACATCCCACACCGGCACCGCCAACCTCGACCGCATCCGCTACGCCACCACAAAGGACTTCATCACCTTCAGCTCCCCATCCGACTACGAAGCTCCCTCCGACACGCCCCTCATCGACCAAGAATTCCAATACCTCGGCACACCGGACTCCTACGCGCGCTTCCTCAAGAACGAGACCGTGCTGATGGTGTACCAGGAGATCAGCACGACGGGGCTGTTCGGCGAGTGGACGCGCGTGCCGGGGTATGTGAGCGATCAGAGCCCGTTGGAGGGACCGGCGGCGTTTGCGGATAATGAGAGGGAGGGGGTGTATCATTTGTTGTTGGATGATTATACGGAGTATGTGCCGTTTGAGAGCGTGGATATTGAGGAGGGGGAGTGGACGGCTTCGGGGTATGAGGGGTTTCCGGAGGGGTTGAAGCATGGGTCGGTGACGCCGTTGACGAAGGAGGAGTATGATGCTGTTGCGGGGAGGTATCCTTCTTAGGGGGACGAGGGGGAGGGACTTGTAGGAGGGAGTATGTGATTTGTGGGTTGGGTGTCTATAACTTTGGTATCAAGACCCGTTTCCTGGCGTACGGATGTCCGCCCTTGATGACGTGGTGATCAATGTCAGACGTATTCACATAGTCTGGACTAGCATCCCGCATCAGATCCGTCATGCCGCAGAGCCTCATAGCCGTCTCGATCTCGTCTTTGAGAACTACACCAGTTCGTTAGCCAGCCCCTCACCGCGAGAACCAGGAAACTCACTATTCACAGCGTGCTCAACGCCATCCCGTCCATAATTCACAGCATAAAAAAACGGCCTCCCTATGCCCACCGCCGACGCCCCCAGACAAACCGCCTTGACTACATCCGACCCCCTCCTGAATCCCCCGTCAACCAAGACAGTCAACTTGTCAAACACCTCTGGGCAATTCCGATGCAACTCCAACAACAACAAAATCGAAGGCGGCGCCGTATCCGCGGCCCTTCCCCCATGATTACTCAACACAATCCCCTCACACCCACTCCTCATCGCCAACACCGCGTCTTCCCACCTCTGCACGCCCTTGACAACAATCGGCAGGTCCGTCAGGCCTCTCAGCCACGAGATATCCTCCCAATTGAGACTCGGATCGATAAACGACCCCGTCTGGCGCGCAAGCCCAGCCCCTTTCCAATCCTTGGACCGAGTTTCGCTGGGAGCAGAGGTTTTGACGCGCTCGTCGGCTTCGCGCTTGGATACGACGGGGAGGTCGGCGGTGAGGAAGATGGCTTTTACTTTGCCGGTGGAAGTGGCGAGGCGGAGGAGGGATTCTGATTTGGTGCGGTTTTTGTTGACGTAGAGTTGGAGGAAGGCGTGTTGGGGTGTGGCTTCGAAGACTTCCTCGTGGGGGTATGAAGAGGGGGTTGATAGGCAGTGAATGATGCCTGAAGTGCCTGCACCTCTGGCTAGGGCAAGTTCGCCTTCTTCTCCAGCTGTTCTGACTGTGCCGGTGGGTGCGATGTATATGGGGATATCGAGGGGACATCCGAATAGCGTCGTCTTGGCGGTTACGTTGGCGACGTTGCGCATCACGGCGGGACGAAGCCATATCCGCTGGAGAGAGGACAAGTTGGCGTCGCGGGTGAGGTTGTCGTTTGCGGCGCCCGAGATGTAGGCCCATGCCTTGGGCGAGAGCGTGGTGGAGGCGACGTGCTGGAAGTCGTTGAGGTTGAGGATGTCACTCAGAGGGGGTTTCTCTTGGGTGGGTTCTGGTTTGTTGGTGTTGGGCTTTGCGGTGATGGTTGATTTCTGTTTAGGACTGGTGTTGGATGTATCGAAAGAACCAATGTGGTGTTTTGCTTCCAGAGATTTCTGGATCAAGGAGGGGGCGTGGAACTTGTTGTACTCGTCCGTGGCGTCTTGTCCGGCATATTGATATATGACTTGCTCAATGTTAGATATCTCTCCAGATGATTCAAAATGACCTACTTTCAGATCCTCCAGGGTGATCGGGCGCAAAGTCGGTCATATCGTACACCACGCCGTTGACCACGATCCACGCGTCTTCGGGCGAGTTGTGAGATGCAATTTCATCTTCCGAGACGATTCTAGCCATGTTTATCTGTGATTTGACTTGGTGATGAGTCTGTTGTCGAGTTGATGTGTGATTGAAGGATAGATGCCTCGGCTCATGTTGGGTTTTGTTGACGCAGACGAAGCCGACATTCCGTCATTGTCGGAATATGTCATCATTGCACCGATTGGTCGGTTTGAGTCTGGGACCATTTCACACGACGCTGCTTTTCATTTCGATTTCTCTCGGAATTTTGCAATAAATCATCTTCTCTCGCAACATGATTTTTCTTGTTGAGATGAAAACTCCAGAATGGGCTTCGAGATTTGGAATTCGTCGAATATGACTTCAAAACCGACATCCAGACTTGCTGTGTAAGCACGCCAAGCTGGCTGGGGAGTAAGGGTGAGCCGTTGCGTGTCACATTGAGTCAAATGAAAATCATCATCATCTAGATGCTTGATTTCTTCATCTCATGAGTGGTATGGAACCCTATTGTAACCGTGCCAGTGGCCACCATACAAGAGGGCATGAATAGATGTGCCAATGATCACAAAGAGCCGACTATTCATCCAATCCTCCCTCCAGTGCCTCCCCTGCATCAAACGTACCCTCAACACCACACCCAATACCCCTCCCTCACGCTCAAAAGCCCCCTTCCTTGCAATGCCCAGCCTTGCACCCCTCACACAAACTATTCAAATGCGGCCCCTTGCTCCCCTGCCGATAACTCGGCGGCACCATATCGACACCGCACCACTTCTTCAACCGATACGCCACCCTCTCCGCATACGAAGAATCTAAATCCGGCCGACTCAAGCCCTGACACTCCCTGCACCGCTGGTGGTACACCCTCGCGTTGTACTGCGCGCCGGGGTACATGCGGATCGTGATGGGGATCTTCTTGCTCGACCACCCGCCGGAGTTGCAGGACGCGTTGCGGCACTTGAAGGTTCCCATGATGTTTGTGTCGTAGTCCTTGATGCAGTTGTCGGTGTCTGCGTCGTGGAAGTCGAAGTCGAGGGCTTCTTCTTGGAGGAGGGCCCAGACGTCGTCGTGGAGGGAGGGGAACATGGACCACCGTTTGGCGGCCTTTTTGGACTTGCGGCGGGCCATTGGGATGGAGGTGTTGGTAAGAGGGATTTGGATGTGTGAAGATTTGGAACGTGTTGTGTAGGACTGGGGTGAGTGTGATGAATTGGAAGAAGAAACTTGGGCTGGTTGATTATATACATAAACGACCAGGAGAGGGACATGAGAAGGGAAAGCAAACACATCAGAGATCAGAGAGCGTCGCATTCCCAATCGGGCGGCTTGCTTCATCGTCTGCGGGAGGCCTACCGCCAAATCAACCTTGCGTGACCTTTCACCTGCCAGACCTGGTCGCACTGAGACGCGGCTTGCCGTTGGTCCAACAGTGGCAATCCAAGTTGTCATGGCGAGACGTCGCATGGCGCAGTTTGAAGCGAGAAGATGAATCCTTTGGATGCCTGATTTCTCGCCTTTGGCTTCCTCTCATTGCCACCAGACAAACCTGTTGGCCCGATTTGAGGCCCGCACAGCCACTCCCGCTGGCTGCAACTGGAAGGCCTGAGTGGGAAGTGAGAGGAAAGTGTAAAAAGTCGAGGGACTGTACATTATGAGCCTTTGGCAGTTGGGCCTATTGTTTCATAGATCTACGGCTGAATCTGGTTGTTTCCTTGCGTCAATAGTCAGTCAACACTCCTCTGCTTCCAACTGAAGACGCAACTGTCTGTCCCACCGCAACACCACATCGGAAGCTCTGTATATAATATTGCTCGTGAAACGAGTTCACGCTTGACCGTGGATGAGTTCCCCTTCCTTGGTAACACATCGAACTTGAAAACACCAAACCCCGTACGTAACCTTCAAACCGTTCACTGCACCACCAAGGCGGCAGGGGGTGACACGTCATCCCTCCAAGCTGCTAACTGGCTCAACAGCCGATATTAAGGAACCCAATGTTTGATCCGTACAATCAGAGCGACCATCTATTCTTCACTGAAAACTCGACGCTTAACGATATGCCGGCTTCGGGTCCGGTTCGCGTCATTATTCCCGACTCACGGAGTCATGATGCCGACGCAGACCGACTGCGGGGTTGACGATGCCGTCGTTCCGCCGACTTTCAGACCTCATTCATGAAAAGCAACAAAACACTCTCTCATTCAACCACCATGACCGTCTCACTCAACCATCCGACTTTAAAATCAACTCTTCTCGGTCTTGCCGTTGACGCGACGGCCCAGTTCCGGGGCATTCCCTACGGCAACATTCCGAAGCGCTTCGCCGAGCCTGAGCCTGTCGCCGCATTGCCCGGTGAGCTGGACTGCACGAGATATGGGTTCGTATCACCCATGTTTTTCTGTTTTTGACCAAGTCTCATCGTTTAATAGTCCGCGATGCCCTCAAGTTCCCATCGACGTCGGCCATCTTCTACGCATCCCTCGGCACTGTGCGCTCCCCGAAGAGCCTGAAGATGAGTTCAAGTGTCTGAATCTAGATGTCGTCGTCCCCAAGGACCACCTCGCGAACCCAGATGAGAAAATCGCCGTCATGGTGTGGATACACGGCAAGTTTTCTTCGCGCTCCTTTTCGTTTTGACGCTGACTTTCATGTAGGAGGTTCACAAGCCATCACATTTGGAAGCGCAGCTTCAAAAGTCTGCGGTACGCATTCTCATCCCCGTTGTCTACGTATCGCAATTGACAAGTGTAAGACATGACAAAGCTCGTCGCGGACTCGGCAATGCTAGGGAAACCCATCATCGTAGTTTCCATCCAATACCGCCTCAACATATTTGGCTTTGGCGACGAATCGAGCGCATCGAACCTGGCGTTGAAAGACCAGCGGCTGGCCCTCGAGTGGGTGCAGTCACATATATCCGGCTTCGGCGGTGATCCGGTACATCAAATCCTTCAAACCTCCCGCCGAAGAAATAATGATTTAACTATGGATAGAATAAAGTTACACTTGCGGGCGAGAGCGCAGGCGCAGTCTACTGCCACGCCCACATGCTCACCGGGGCGCCCGCTTCGCAGTTCATCCTCTCCTCGGGCACGCTCTACCTCTCGCCTCCGCAGCCGCGCGCCAAGGCTTCAGCTATGCGTGACCGTCTGAATAGCCATGTTAAACAGCTGGGCCCTTTCGGTCTGGAAAACGCCCCAGTCTCCGTCGTGGTAGAGGCGTTGGAGCGGTCTGGCATTCAGTCGTGGTTCATCCAGGAACAAGAGGGGCTTGAGGACTGGGAGGACGCTTCGTGGACGCAGAGACTCTTACTCAGCGATGTGCAAGACGAGGTATGTATTGAGAACGAAGAATCTGAGAAGTGAGAAGTACTGACCTGAAAGTCCGTCCTCTGGCGATCCGGCATCTGGTCCACGCCCACAAAAGACATCATCCACGCCTTCACCCAAGCCCACGACCCCCAACTAACGTCCCTCTACAACATCGACCCATCCCGCCCCTCGTCCTGCAAACTCGGCGCCCTCGACTTCATCAACGACCTCAAATTCCTCCTCCCCATCGAAACCATGCTGCACCAAGCCCGCACCCACGCAACCCAGCCCCAAGTCTACCGCTGCCTCATCGACGAGAACAACCCCTGGCAACCATCCCACGGCGCCCACCACGCCGTCGACCTCGTCCTCCTGTTTGGCGGCTTCGACGACTTCGTCTCGGAGGCTGCCAAGAGGACGGGTCGCAATATGCGGGAGAAGTGGGTGGCCTTTGTTCACGGGGACGAGCCGTGGTCGGCGGATGAGTGTGTTGCCTTTGGCCCGCACGGCATGTTCCTGAAGCTCGATCATTCGAATGTCGAGTCGAGGAGAAGAATGGTCCAAGTGAGATACTTAGGAGAGATGAGGCGAACGGTACTCGATAAAATCTTTACCCTCCTAGCAACCAATAGACTTAGCTTAATGAATTAAATTTCAATGGCAAAGTCTCAACTACCTAGTTATAGTATATTCTGACTTAATCAACCAATAGTACGACCCCACGATCCCCCCTGCAAAAAGCGTAACAGTGAAAACACCGGCCAGTACTAACCCAAGAAGACGCCGAAATCGATAATGTAGAGGGACTTCGCAAGTCCATTTCGGATAAAGGACCTCTTTCCATATACAATACCAGCCACCATAAAGGACCATGGCTATGAAACTCACGTAAAGTCCTGCCATGGCCATAAAGACTGCCTTATTGAGGGACCGCTTTTCGTCTCTCGTGTAAAATGTGAATAAACAGACCTGAGTGACGATCAGAATGCCGATAATCGCGTAGCCCATCCAATATACATGTACACAGAGCGATCTCTGAGCGCCAAGTCTTCGCAGCAACGAAATGACTTCGGAGAAGTTTTCCTTGGCATCACAAGGATATATGCGAGCTCTCGTGAGCCCCCCGGGAAGACGACTTCGCCACCCCGAAAATGGGAATACCGGAAAGGTCCCTGTCCCCGATTCTTGCCACGCCGGGCGAGTTTCTGGGCTGGACCTTTTTCGAACTCCGCGAAATACCATTTGTCGGTCCTTGTCCAGCATCAGCGCGAGATCCAACGCAGAAAGGCGCAGCCCATTCCACCCCCATTTCGACCCGCCAAGCTCCCAGCCGCAAGCGACGAGGCTGGTCACTGCATCGGGGTTGACGTGTCTGACGGCTAGATGCATGTACCACCAATGGGGGCTGTGTTTCTTCTCCTCGATCTGGCACTGAACCAGTTGCCATAAGCTGAAGCGGTTTTCCCGGAAGAAGTCTGCTATGAGACCGAAGAGTAACCAGTGGAATTCCATCACGGAAAGTTGCAGGCCGCTCCAAGGACCCCGATTGTCAGAGGCTCCGATATGCTCGACATCGGCGACCTGTTCGCTCTGCGGGCTCGTCTGTTTTCTCAAGCCCAGGAACAAACGGCAAAGAGTCGTTGAACCAACTAGCAGCACCAACTCACCCAATCGCATAATCTTCGGGGGAGTATTATACCCATATGCAAATCTGTCGTTCCATGGCGTTTTGTAAGTCGACCCTTGATGCTGGAACGACCTGTAAGACAAATTCTGGAGCAGAGCACCTGGGTACCTCTGAGCAATCGTCTTTACAGTTCGTTGAGCTCCAGTAGAGAAAAGGGCCAGAGCCATAAAGCTGGGGCTTTGGCCGCCGATGAACCCATCGCAGACACATATTTGGGATTCGATCATGCTTGACGTTGAACGGTCGAGGATGTGGTTGCTGAACGGGTTAATCACTGTCACCGAAAAAGGGTACGAGTTAAGGAGAAAGGGTATCAACTTACACAAAGTAGACATCGCAATGAGGAGCAGTGACCGCCGTCGACAAGGCGAGATGGGCCAGGCTGATGTTGTGTCGTGTTCTCCGACTCCCCACACCGTAGTCGGAGCACGCACATAGATGCGCCGTCTTTGTTCGGAAAATTTGGCGGTTCGCGTTGACAAGGCGACTGAAGATGAAGCGGTTGCCCAACAAAATGCTTCTGTGCAGGGGACTCAGTGTAAAGCCCACTTCCAGCATATTTCTGGTGAGATCCTGGTGTCGGACTCGCGTATCCAACAGATAGTCGACGGCATCGACGGAGTCGCATTCCACGCCATACTCAAGCATCTTGTAGGCTGCAAGCTTCTGGTCCGTCTCGGCCTTGAGAAGATGGTCGATGGTTATCCGCATGCTGTCCAGTTGCTTGCTCCCATGATAAAGAGCCCGCAGAAACGATCCAGGCAGATCCAAGCCTCTTTGCACAAAGCTGTCAAGAGGCAGATAGTAGAGCGGAACCAGTCTGTCATGGCTCCACAGCTCAACCTTGGCAATGTCACCCTTTTTATGTAGGCCTTGCTCATCGAGGTGACCGAGAATGATTTCAATCGCCTTGGAGTTGTGTAGAGAGCATGCCATTCCCACAAGCTTGCGATATCGAGATCCCGTGTGGCACACTTGACATCGCGTTCTGGAGTTTCCGGAGTGAGATGCATCAATAAGAGCTCGAAGGAGAACCATGGATCCCTGTATGATGGCATTCAGCAGCGGGCAACATCGAACTGGAGGTGAAAAGCTTGAGGCATCGGCGGAGTACTGCACAGGACGACCCTCACGAGAAATATCAGCCCCTGCATGGACAAGCTGCGGCACAAGCTCAGAAATGTGGCACTCCTCGAGGACTGATAGGAAATGCAGAACCGTCTGGCCATCATTGTTGTATGCATCTGCCTTGGCTAATGGATGCGCCAGTAGATGTCGAAGAAGTTCAACATGGCCAAACTGAGCCGCTATCAGTAGAGGAGTGTCGCCACGGGCATTGGCAGAATTGAGAAGTTCTGGAGACTTCACCAAGATTGACTTGACTTGGTCAAGCTCCCCCGCGGCGACCGCCGAAATCAGCTCTGTCGTCTCCTCGGTCTCCGTAAGCGACACAGACGTAGTCTCGGGCTTTCCACCTGCAGAAAGGCAGATTCCGCGGTAGTCGGCCATTGTCTCTCGAAAGACCATCATGGCACTGTCGTATGAAGCTGGGCCAGGATCTTGCTCTTGATCAGGTGGCTGCAGTCGCTGAGGGATCGATAACCAATGCTCAACTGGTCGTGGATTTGTCAGTCCAGATCCAGGTTGTCAATGTCCTTGCGGGTATATGGACCAACCTGATTCCCAGGCAAGGGCTCAATAGGACTTGGTGGGAAGACGTTGTGGTCGGAAACAGGGTGATCTGCGAGTGTCTGGATGGACTCTTCAAACCTGCGAGGTATACCATTAGCCGCAACTCAGTCCCATCGAACCTCTCGTCGCTTACGCATCAATAACGGCCTGGCATTCAAGGATTTTGCGTGTGGCAGGATTCCTCTGCAAGCAATACCCCAGAAGCGACTCGATGACCACGAGGTTGAAATCAGAGTCATGGCACTCTCTATCCAGGTGCATCACCAGGCCGAGGACTCGCTCAAGCATCAGATCGTCGCGTTTCAGTACAGTGATTGCCTGCAAGTCGGTGAAACATCCGAATTTGTTGTCAAATATGGACGAGCCGATAACCACAGACACAGCCACGAGCCCAAAGGAGTAGATGTCGGTGGATAGCATGGCTTCGAAAGACATGTCGCCTCCCGTGGACGTGTTCGGGCCGACCTCAGGCGCACACCAGTTTGGAGTAAAGACATGCATTGAAGTTTGGGATTCAAACCTGCACACCGAGTGTCCAAAGTCGGTCAGCTTCGCCTGATATGGCTGACGAGGGGAGCTTTCGAGAAGATGAGTATGTTGTCTGGCTTGATATCGCCATGGACAATGCCGCAACGATGCAGAGCACCAATACCCTGGATGATGTCTCGACAGATTCGCATTTTGAGGTGAAACGGCATTCGTAGCATATTCTCGACGAGCCAAAAGGTTCCGAGGGCGCGGTGGTCGGCAAACTCTTTCAATAGAAGAGGGCGCGGGGTCTTCTCGTCGTCGTTCTCAAAGTCCCACGCGATTCCCTTGAGATTAACAATGTTTGCATGGTGTCGTAGCGGCGGGTGCGATCGAACTCGAAGCTCAGTTACAAGACTGGCGATGGATGCTGAGGATGCGTTTGCACCGAAGAGATCCGTCTTCATTCGTTTCACGACAAGCTTTTGTTGAGATGTGATGGTCTGTCCACGAAGCGTTGATGAAGCCGTCGGTGAGATAATTGATCTGGTCGTGACAATGCAGTTGCCCCCCTGGTCGACTCGACTTTCCATGCTCTGGTGGAAGTGTTGAATTGGAACGAGGTCAAAGTCGGGATTGCCGTAAATATCGCAAATGAGCGACACCAGGCCGAGAAAATCGATGCTCTCTTGGACCGACGACGTGGGAGGAGCGTGCCTCATAGCACGAGTCAAGTTTTTTCGCTGCAGTGACATGGTCCTGAATTCGTCGATTGATTCAAGGCCGTCAGGTCGACGAATGGGCTCGCACGAGTGGTTGGCCATTTTGAGAGTTTGAGGTGTTGAAGGATGATGAATAAAGTTGAAGATGGCTCATGGGAGATAGATGAGGCAAGATGAGGAAGGAAGCAAGGTGAAAAGGAAAGAGGGAAAGAGGGAAAGAGGGAAAGAGGGAAAGAGGGAAAGAGGGAAAGAGGGAAAGAGGGAAAGAGACATTTCCTCCGTCGATGACCCTCCCAAGGCACTCTCATAGGAGTTGGCCCGCCTCACTCAATGCTGCTGTTCAGCGCTGTTGATCATTTCTGCGGCTGTGTGGCCTCCCAGGCAGAAGTGCAACGAGCCAGGTATGTTGGTTGAACGAAAGGGTGCCCGGCTTGTTGAAGCCGCGCCTCTCCCCAACTTGATGCTTGGCAGTCTGCTCGCATTGTTGACCTCCAAATCGCAGAGACACGTCAGCATGCAGAGCGAGCAGCGCCGGTATCCGACGCCTGCCGAGACATTGAGCAACTCAACTCGAATAAAACGCCTCGCACTGCCACAAGCAGCTAGTTGTCAGAAGCGAAAGGCTTTCTCCGAGAGTCAGCACGCCAAGTCAACTCACAAGGGAGGGCTCTGTGGGCCAGTATACCAATCACCAAATGGCCGATGACAGAAGTTCCATCACTCACCCTCTTCCCCGCAACCTCCAAGGACCAAAGGCCAGCCCTGATCCATCTCCAATCTCGTCATGGTAGAAACCGTTGGCCTCATAGCCTCGGCACTACAGTTTCTCGTTGCTGCCAAGTCATGCTTGTCAATCTTGCAAGAGGTCAAGAAGAATACGCCCGAATCCCTCCGCACTCAGAGATTCCGCCTGGAGTCCCAGGTGATGAAATTCGGAGAATGGTGCTCCATTCTAGGTGTCCAGGACATGGCCTCAGTTTCGAACCAAATCGCGAGCGACCCCCCCGAATTCAGGCAGTTTCAAGATCATTTACACGCCTTGCTCCATTTCGACAATGAGCAGACTGCGAAAATGGTGACGCAGGCGCTGCAAGACATGGAGACGACCATTCAGAAAGCCCAGTCGAGGCTCGTACGCGGCGCATCGGATCTGCCTTCTACGCCCTCACCCCGGAGCACAATAATTCGACGAATATTCCGATCTCGAACAGCGCCTGGGCTCGATATCCCACTCGCACCAGTCCCGCGGAGTCCAAGCGGCAGTTCAGACGCCTCAAATTCCAAATCCTCGGGCCTCGTCGCGACTGTGAAATGGCTTGCATACGACAAGGGGCTGTTTGAACAGCTTATCATTGACTTGGAGGCAATAAACGAGTACCTGCAGACCTTCTTGTCGACGAACACACGTAACAAGATTGATCGGCGAGTGCGGGCGAGTACCCTGTCGAATTTGACGCTCGATCCAAGCTCTACGAGAGAACTTCTCCCAGAGAACTCTGAGGTTGTGCGGTTGGCCGAGGTCCAACACGCAGTCATGGAGGAGGAGGAAAATTCTCAAGAGCAGAACATCGCGGCGCAGAATGGAAATGGCAGCACGTCAAAGACACAAAAGAGAATCGCCATAAGACCTCTAATGATCCACGCGACCGAATTCGAGCCCGGAACTCTGGACATTGGCAATGCTCGATCACTCTCCTCTCTAAATGGACCGGTATTGATCGAATGGACGCACTACGGAAAGTCGATCCAGATGGACCAGTTCTACCGCCGCGCCCACCTGCTCAGCCTCCTCAACGACGGCGCCCTTTTCCGCAAGTTCATGACTCTTCAACCTCGAGGATTGGTGGTCGACTCCAAACACTTTCGCATCGGCCTCGTCTTCGACGTGCCGACTCGTCTCAGCGCGCCTCCCCAGGAGATGACACTACGAGACATGATCCAAACCTCTCAGCGGTCTCTCGGGCGGAAGTTTGACATGGCGAAGGCTCTGTCAAATGTCATGCTGAACCTTCTCTTGGTCAATTGGCTACACAAATCCATCCGCAGCGACAATATTGTCTACTTCAGGGAACCAGTCGAAGTCAACGGAATGGAAGAGAATAGCCAGCAATCCCAGCTGGGAAGACTCGAACTCCCTCCGGCCATGACCACTCCCCTACCCGAGCTCTACCTGCTTGGATGGAACCTGTCCCGCCCGGATCACGATTCCGAAATCTCCGAGACGATATCGATATCGATGCAGGGCTACAAACTCGCCAAGGAGCTAGTACGGCTGTGCAGCCACCCGGACCTGCTGCACAACTCTCCGGCATCACGGCGAGCGCGGCTCAAGGCCAAATACGACATCTACTCGTTTGGTCTGGTGCTGTTGGAGATTGGGTTATGGAAGTCGCTCTCGTTCCTTCGTGGGCGATGCAGCTCAGACGAACAGTTTCAACGCAGGGTGGCGCGCGAATACTGCGACCAGTTGCTGCCGTTGATGGGGGAGACATACTGGCGAGTGACAAAACGGTGCCTATGCGATGCGTTTGATCGAAAGTTCCCAACGGGGCTGACAATGGGTGATGAGGGTGGAGAGATGGAGGATCAGCCGTTGCCGATTGTTTTTGAGCGACAGGTGGTGAGCGAACTGGAGAATTGCAGTGTATGAAGGAAGTCTATGTGTAACTTACACCCGGGGGTTTTCGCGGCTTACACTATCCCTGTTTCTATCCATCATCACTGTCGCACCCGAGTGATGATTCATCTCCACTCGGCTACCCGAGCTCCGGATCCTTCTATAAGTCCGGGCCCGATCGGTCCCGGGTGGGGCCTCCTGTTCACCCGAGAGATTCGGGCCCGGGTGCTGCACCTGGCCAGATCTGTTTGTTGCACACAAATGGCTTAAGAAAAGGGGATTTGGACACGGCGGAGACGACGGATCCGATGGTGTATTAACACCCGCCGACGAGGAGTATAAAGGGAGCTTGTTGCCAAGCCCATCTCTCCACACTCAGTCTCACACACCAGTCTCCTATCCTACACACATATTCACCATTCTCAAATTCAACAGTCGCCTCACAGCCATGTCCTCCGAAACCACCAACCAAGTCCTCATCATCGGCGCCGGCCTCGGCGGCCTCTCCCTCGCCCAAGGCCTCAAACACCAGAACCCTCCCATCCCCTTCCGCATCTTCGAGCGCGACCACTCGTCCGCCTTTCGCGCCCAAGGCTACCGCATCCGCATCTCGCCCGACGGCGCCGCTGCTTTGAAGAAGTTGCTGCCCGAGCATCTCTGGCGTGCCTTTGAGGCCACCTGCTCTCCCGTCGCTGAAGGCCTCGGGTCTAGAGTCGACGCGGCCTCGGGGGAGGTGGGAGATGGGGAGAGGTCGGGGCGGTCGGATGATGCGAATCGTCGGCTGGCGCCCGAGTTTATGAATGGGAAGAGCTATAATGCTGACCGCACTGTGCTGCGCAACATTTTGCTGAGTGGCCTCGAAGAAGACATCGTCTTTGACAAGAAGTTTGCCGAGTACAGTGTCAACTCCGATGGGACCGTCACTGCTGTCTTTGCCGACGGTTCGAGCGCAACGGGTACAGTGCTCATCGGCGCCGACGGAACGCGCTCCGCTGTTCGCCGCCAGCTGCTCCCCGGCTTGGCACTGCTGGACTCGGAAGGTCGGGCCGTGTTTGGCAAGACGCCCATGACGCCCGCTGTCTTACCTTTGCTGGCGCAGGGTATGGGTCTGGTCGGCCAGGGGCCCGAGGCGGGCGTCAAGATGTTGTGTGATCCGATGAGGTTTACCGATGTCGGATTGGACGAGGAGCTGCGGTCGCGCTTTCACGTGCCTGATGATTACCTCTACTGGGTCATTGTATTCAGGCAGGACTTTGATCCCCGTGAGGACAAGACCACGTCGCGCCTCTCGGCGGAAGCTTCACGTCAACTATCCCTCGATCTCACGACCTCCTGGCACGATACCATCCGCGCGCTGCTTGTGAACCAAGAACCCGACGCCACGTCGATGCTGAAGCTGTACACCTCCTCCGAAACAACCTTTACAACCCAATGGGAAAGCCTCGAACATCCCGACTCAGCTAACCCCCTCCCCAACGGTCCGGTAACTCTCCTCGGCGACGCGGCGCACCCGATGACGCCGGTCGGGGGCGTGGGAGCTAATACGGCGTTCCAGGAGGCGGCGGACGCGTGCAAGGCTATGGTGAAGGTGTTTGGGGGGACTTGGGGGCTGACGGACGCGCTGATGGCGTATCAGGGGCTTATGGGGAAGAGGGGACGGGATGTTATTGCAAGGAGTCATGTTGGTGGTGGGCATTTCTTTGGGATGAGGGGGGTGGAGGAGTCGAAGGTTGTTGGTGAGGGTGAGTAGACTGCTGTTCGGGTTGGGATTGGTTTATGCGATGTCGAGAGGGCTGGGGAAAGACGGTTGAGTGGTTGTGTTGTATGTGAGGAGAGACGGGGGTACACTCGGAGACATACGGAGTGCTCCGTAGACTTTTACGAATGCTCTATTCTCGCATTAGGAGCTTGGAGATACTAGAACTTACATCTGATGCTCTCAATCATCTATGTCTCTTAATGATGTAAGTGATCTAATCTTGTCGCAGGCCTGTACGGATACTTTGTTCGCTTATTCCTCTGCTCGAGATTGAGAACTTCAACCTCCAGGCTTTTGCAACATGACTCGATCGGACTTTCAAATGCGGTCCAGGCCTTTCTTCTAGGCTTGAAACGGCACTCTCCTATCATCCATATTAATAAGCATGTCCTTTAACTCAACCGCCTCCACGAAGACATGACCCTTCGCCCACATACCGCACCCTAACTTGTCAACTGCATCCTCGGCTCTTCAGTCGCAGCCAAGACGGGTAAAAGCGGGGGATTCGCACATCATGTGGGTTATTCACCCTCCGAGAAGGCCGAGAAATCGTGCCATAACCCATCTCACGCATCTTATAATTCTTATTATCTTATACGGTGGGCTACTTGAGCTTGATTGCTTCAAGCTTCAACCTGGATGGTTACCTGCAGGGCTCATGCCGTTTTCGGAAGCGACGCATAGCAAACTATTTCCTTCAGCGGGCGTCTCAACCCAGCCGCAAGAACTCGACATGCCGCGTTTCCGGTACAGACGTGGAATTCGACGCCTGGACTGGGCGATGAAGATGCAGTGGATTGAAAACCTTGAGCTTTCAGCCGGCCTTCGGTTGGAAAGTTTGACGCCCAGCGCCGGTCCGACCCGCAGCGCTTGCACGAGGGGGGCAAGGATGGGGGAGGAGAGAGGCTGGAGGGGGAGATGCTAGCGTGCCGTTGCATCCGGAGTCAGGGGCAGGGGTTAGGAGGAGAAGGTTGACTTGGGTGAGGCATGGGGAGAGAATGCCTCAACTTGTACGTATCAGGTTAAGAGTGTTTAAGCATTGAGTTGACTTTGTGTGATCGGGTAAGGCATTGCTTGAATTTGATGTTGGCTTTCATGTAGAGGTCAATAGTCGAGACTCGAGAAGCCACTTCCTAACTCATTGCAAATAGGTACGTCGTATTCATCCAGAGGTATCAATGACGATCCCTCCTCCTGCAGGATCACCTCCACGCGACCAAAGCTGAATCCCAACAACGGCACTTTTCCGCTTCATGGAATTCCTCCCGCCTCGCATCAAGCTAATTTCGATTCATCAACGTGTCTGACAGCCCTTATCGGCGATTCAGCTCCTTGTCCAAAACGCCTCCCAGAA
>JAMQMW010000799.1:0-10740 GCA_024115155.1 Thelonectria blattea
CCCCCCCCCCTATATTCCTCCACCACTTCGTTGCCAGACGCGACAGCGCAAACTCCAACAACATGACGGCGGAGAAGAAGTCACCGCCCGGTTCGACTCCAAACAGCGGCTCCGACCTCGACCCCGACCAAATCGCGGCCGTCGACGCGAGCTACGACCAAGCAGCCGGCACTGTCACCGACTTTGAGAAGCGAAAGACTGTCGAAGGAGAGGCCAAGTTCCGCCGCCTCGGCTGGAAGCGACTGACGGTCATTCTCGTCGTCGAAGCCATCGGCCTCGGCACCTTCAGTCTTCCCTCCGCCTTTCAGACGCTGGGCGTCGTTGCGGGCGTCTTTTGCTGCATCACTCTCGGTCTGCTCGCCATCTACACCGGATGGATCGTGGGAAAGGTCTCGGTGGTTTATCCTTCCATCAACCACTACGGCGACATCGGCGGCCTTCTCATGGGCCGATTCGGAGAAGAGTTCTTTGGCTTCCTCTACGTCTTGCAGCTGATTCTCATGACGGCGTCCTTCATGCTCACGGGAACCATCGCCTTCAACGTTCTCACCGACTACGGAACCTGCGGCCTTGTCTTTAGTATCGTCTCGGCCATCCTCCTCTTCGTCCTCGCCATCATGCCATCCTTCACTGAAGCTGCTATCCTGGGCTACATCGACCTCCTGTCCGTCGTATCGGCTATTGGAGTCACCATTATTGCCAGCGGAATCGAAGCATCGCACTCAAAGGGCGGCCTCTCCGGCGTCGATTGGTCTGCGTGGCCGGCCCCGGATGCCACCTTCAAGGACGGCATGGTTGCCATCTGCAACATGCTCTTCGCCTACTGCTTCGCCATGTTCCTCTCTCCCTTCATGGCCGAGATGCATACCCCTTCTGACTTTATGAAGTCGGTCTGGACCCTGGGAATCATCGAAATTGTCGTCTATACATTCACCGGCGTCATCATCTTTGTCTTTGTCGGCGCCGAAGTCGAGAGCCCATCTCTATTGTCGCTCAGCAGCCTCATGTCAAAGATTGCCTTCGGTGTTGCCCTACCAATCATCTTCATTTCCGGAGCCATTGTAAGAACCCTCAACTCTCCAATTCAGTAACCGTCTAACAGCGAACTTAGGGCAATACCGTTACCGCTCGATACGTTCACCTTCGTCTCTACAAAGATTCCATCACCCGTTTCATCAACACCCCCAAGGGCTGGATCACCTGGCTCGCCGTCCTGGGCGCAATCACCGTAGTTGCGTGGATCATTGGCGAAGGCATCCCCATCTTTGACGACCTCCTCGCCCTCAGCTCTGCATTGTTCATTTCGGGCTTCGTTCTGTACTTCCCAGCCGTCATGTGGTTCAGGCTGCTGTGCAAGGGCAAGTGGTATGCCCGAGAGAACATGCTTCACGCTCTTCTCAGTGGGTTCACCTTTTGTTTCGGACTCCTGATCTTCGTTGCCGGGACCTGGGCATCTGTCAAAGATATCGTAAGTTGCCTTTTTGAACTCGACGC
Source organism: Thelonectria blattea (assembly GCA_024115155.1). Taxonomy (NCBI): domain Eukaryota; kingdom Fungi; phylum Ascomycota; class Sordariomycetes; order Hypocreales; family Nectriaceae; genus Thelonectria; species Thelonectria blattea. The sequence continues at coordinate 1,495 of JAMQMW010000799.1, forward strand.
ATGGCGGCATCTTGAAACTAATGCTCTCCTCTAGCAAAGACACTACGCAGAAGGGTCGACGCGAAAGCCATTTTCATGCGAGGCGTAGGCTATTCGTGGCTTCTTACCGAAGTGAGTTGATCAGCCTCCAGGGCAGCGAAGAAATAGTCTTGTGATGGACAATTGTACGATAGTTGACGGGAACTTTGAGCGTGTTATTAACTTTTTTTGCGTGAGGGTCTTATTGAAATTGAATAATTTTGCTGAAACTGTGGCCACTATGAGTTCCTGATTTACTTACCTGGCTGGGTTACGTCTTTAAGTCTTCTCGCGAAGCTATATACCCAGGGACAGGGTCTTAAAACTGAAGCTTGAATAGGGTAAGCAAATCTCTGAAGAGAAGCACGAGGCGTAGTTAGGGTGGACAAGCTCACTTTTAGGACGCGTCTGAGTTAGGTAATTGCATTCGTGGATTCGATTATCATCTTGAGAGACTCGAGTTTTCCTCCTCCGTAGAGCCCGTGCCCATGTTACCTATGCATGCGGCCGTCCGCCAAGTCTCTGGAATAGCACCTCAGTCTACCTCGGCGTGTGGATGATGTGATCGAAACTTCATGCGGATCACTCGCCCAGTCTCAGTCCCGATTGCCAGACTTGATCCCCTCACAACGTATTTGAGCGGCCGATACTCCAAAGGGAAATAGATGATCCTTTTACCGTCTTTTACGATCCACCTGTCATCAGAACTCAAGCCATACCCCCAGAAGACTTCGCTCTGTGCCGCTTGATCATTGTCTCCTATGCCAGGTGCATCCGTACCCTCCCGACGAACCTTCAGAACGCCAAAATTGGTGTGTAGTCGGATGCTGCAGGCAGCATCACACTCGATCGCACTCATGCTATGAGTTCCACTCTCGATAGGGGGAAATCGGGTTGGCATCGCCTGACCCAAGCTGGCATTCTGGACATCCCAGATGAAAACACCCCGATCCGTAACCGCTGCTAGCCCCTTGTTGTCAGAAGAAAAGGCGAACATGTGCGAATCAGGAAAGGGGCCCCAGTCGACGGGGAGAGATGAAGCGTCGATCTCATCACCCAAAGTGGAATATCCATACTCCACGGACTCGAAAACAAGATGACGCGGAGAACGTGAGTCCAAAGCTGACCAAATACACCCGTTTTCTCTCGGGTCCTCGTAGGTCCAGATGCACTGGCCTGCGACAAAATCCCAGATTTCCACGTCTCGGCCGCGTGCCAAAGCCAGGTTGTGCCCGTTAGCTGTGAAGCACAGAGCCCCTGCGTCACGGTGAATTTTGTGGGCTGGCACTGAAAACTTCGTAGAAAGGTGAAATATTTGAACGAATGGGTAGTCGTTGGCCACGGCAAGTCGATCGCCACTTGGGCAAAACGCCCAAGCATTGGCCACATGATATCGATTCACTGCGTTGCCTGTTGTGAATTCCAGTATCGAAATGCTAGGAAAGTGGAATCTTAATATAAGATGCTGACCGTGTGGGGAGAAGGTGAGTGAGTCCACATTGGCCAGTAGGACGGGGTCCTCGATGGTGTGAATGTAATCAAAGGTGGACGTATCCCAGATCTTGATCCCGGATTTCGAAAATGAGGCGAGATATCGACAGTCGGGCGAGAACGACACGGCCCTGATTGGAGAGGAATGATCCTGGATGGTTCTGGTGGGCGGTCTCACTTTCAAGTCCCAAATCTGTATTTCTTCCCCTCGGAGGGCAGACACAAACAGCTCTTGCTGAGGAGAATATGCCAGACGCATTAAGTGCCCGTTAGTAGCTTGCGTGGTCAGGATCCTGACAAAGTTGCCTCTGTGGTCCCATAGCTTGATGCTTTCGCGATGATCTCCCATCGCAGATACGAAACCTCGACCGTGACCCAAAGAAACTAGGGAATAAGCATAGCCATCAGGATCAATTTCCTGAATGTAGGCGCCCGTCTTGATGTCCCAGATTGTGATTTTGCGACGATTCCGTGGGCATGAGATGAGTTTGTCGGTATTCAAGAATGCCACTTCCTCTTCCCTCTCCTTTCTCCAAAGACACCTTCCAGACTCTGAGCACCAACAAGCTCCTCCCCTCCTACCGCCATAGAAGCTTGCAGCCAAGTGCTGACCATCTGCAGAAAACGCCAGCGAGGTGACGCCAGTCGCACCCGACATGGCCTGAATACATTTTCCAGTAGCTAGATCCCACACACCGAGTTCATGTGACGGATTCGATGATGCCCAGGCCAGTCGATTTTCTTGCGCCGGAGAGAAGGCCATTGCTCGAACAAAATCATCGCCCCTGATGGGAAATCTCGGTGTGTGAGTACGCTTACCAGTTTCCACATCGTAGAGGTCGAGATAGCCCATTCCGCACACGGCGAGTTGTGTGCCATCAACTGAGAAAGCAATGTCTTGGGCGGCTGGTCCTTCGACGGAGAGAGTCTTGAAGCAGTGACTCAACTCCAAGTCCCAGATATCGATCCCCCCGAAAAATAAGGCACAAAATGAAGCAAGCCATCTACCATCTGGTGAGATGGCCATAAAAGGAAATTTCGTCCGAGATTGAAGCGTTTGGACGCAGGAGTCCCAATCAGACTCCACATTTGGCTTCAATTGAACGCAGTCCAGCTCCTCCTCGAACTGCTTCCTCACTAGACTGTTGGTGGGACTGAACAGGAGGGCTGATGCGTAAATCTGCAGGGGCGTTGTCTTGACCAAATGAGCATTGGATAAAACAAAACGTCGAGTGTCTTCAGCAAAATCGCATAGTTCTTGGTCCGGGAACTTTAGCTAGAAATGAAACGTCAGCAGTGGTTTCCAGGTTCGCCAATTCGACTTCCCGCAAACTTACCAAAACCTCCCTGAGCTTTCTCACGGTCTTCAGTGCCTCTGGCATGTTTCCTTGCAGGCTCATCGCTTCTAGCCAGTTGAGAAGCTTGCTCTTCAGGAACGTGCTGATCGCCTGGATGTGCGATGGACCCATGTGCTTCACGCGCTCCAGGTGATCAATCCAGTAAACGCAGGAATAAAGGACATAGCGAAGGGGGGCAGGCGTCGGGTGCCGTATCTCGCCAATCTCGATCCCCGGAGAGCCGAGGTCATAAATGTCGCGTTTGAGAGCTGTTTCCATGAGCGACATGGAACGAGAGAATAAGTCTGAATGGATATCAGGAAGCCTGGGACCAAAAGCCGCGTCCAACGCTCCTGCTGCGAGGAACTCTTGAGCGGACAAATGAACCAGAGAAACGTGATTATCTCGTACGTAGAGAAAGGAGCCACATGAATCCACAACCTCCTTGACTCGGTCAATGCTATTGATGAAGTCTGGGAAGCCGGCCAGAACTTTCAGCTCCTCCAGCTGGAGTGGCCTCAAAGCGACTGCTGTTGTGGCGAGGACGAGATGGCAAAGGTCCTTGTCGGGGTCTTGGGAAATGAATTCCAGCAGCTTCTGATAGAGTTCGTGGAGGTCCTGCGGCAACTGGTCAAGGACTTGGTCGACTCTCCAACTCTTCATGTTGGGCAATTGAAGTCGATGCATGACCAGCGACACCCACAAGAAAGTTCCATCAGCCTTGCGCCGTAGTGAGTTTAGGAGCTGTTCTTTCGTAGGCTCCTCTCGGATGAGGTGATGCAAGTTGTGGCGAGGGTCTCCGATTTGGTCGAGAATGTACAAGTCGACGGCTTCCTCCATGGCTTCACGATGTTGGTCGAGACTTAATTCGCGCACTCGAGGTCCCGCACTGCGAAGAGTCTTGATGAGATCCATTTTGCGGCTGGACACGAGCCATCTCACGTTGGGATATGATGTTGTCTCGACGATCAAACGCAAAAGCTTTTGGAGGTCGACTGTGCATTCATCGAGGGCATCCACCACTAAGTAGAAGTCATCTTCCCTATTCCCCCGTAGGATCTGTGATAGGATGTCTCCGAGGGCATGAAAGGATCGTTGGCCTTTGAATGGGTAGTTATTCTTGTCGTCGTATTGCTCCGCGATATGATGGAGGAGCGACGGCCGCGCTTCAATTATCCCGTGCAGAAGGCTGATGCTGACAGATGTTGCGTCGTTATACGACTGGTCGTTTGCGACGCAAAATGCAAAAGAAAGAATCCGATGGGTGTTTTGCTGTGGAGGCTCGGATCCGTCAAGGGCGGTTTCGTGCAACTTGGTTAGATGATCAATGATGCCACAGAGGAGCATGGTTTTTCCCTTGCCAGGACCGCCATGAATCCAGAGACACCGATGGTCTGACTCGTCTCGCCATTGTCGGAACTCGAATCTCTGGAGGAGCCAGGTGCATGAAGGCGCGAAGAGGCCACCTTTAGCTTCCTCGATGTCTCGTTTTTGGTGAATCGGGTTGTGGGCTTGTTGCATGTACCGCCGGCATTTCTCTGCCTTGATTTCGACATCCTTTTGGACTACGTCCTGTAAGCACCCAGGACCAGATCTGAACACGGTTGAAGCTCACCAAGGGTAACCTTTTGCGCTGCATTATCCTTGCAGATGAGTTGAATGCCCGAATTGTCGAAGACGTCACCACGTCCGATGTGACTGATCGGCTGAGAGTTTGACATGACTACTGATGTCGTATGGTCTACCGTCTCAGCGTGAGGGAGACAATATTCTCAAGGGTGGTTGAGATGGTAAAGGACATCGAGGTTGACATGAACAGATCGATCGTGTCTACGATATGACCCGGTCTGAAAAGCCCAGCTCTGGTGAACAACCGAGTGCTCCAGAGTCAAGAGACTACCTACCTACGAGGTATCCGTGTGAGCGGGCTATCTTGCCATCTCAGCGCCTAATCCTCCACTCTGAGCGGCCAAGCCGTGTTGTTGGCCACAAACCAGCTGCAAGCCACAGGGGTACCCGACTTCTCCAATACGCTCATTGGAGACGACGGCGGGCCAGTTTAGGCACCAGTGCCGTCAGCAGGTCGAGTGATAGAGGGCTTTCCTGCAGGTGTCGGCTTCGGGATGCTGGAAAGTTTCAGTTAAGCCCGCCATCCCTCATTCTCATCTTCCCGACCGCTCGCCAAAGCCCTTCTTGCGACCATACCCAATCCTTCATGAGGTGGACATCATGTCCGGGATAGAAGTGATCGGGCTTATATCAGCCATCATTGGCATCATCGATGGAACCTCCAAGCTCTTCGAGGCCATCAAGAATAGCGACCATCTCCCACGAACATTTCACGAGGTATCCCAACGCTTTCCACTCATCCGGGAAATATTTCGGGCCGCAGAGAAGCGTCTCCAGGAGTCTGCAGGAGACCCCGACAACTACGCAGCCATCACACCCCTGCTGCAAGGTTGCAGACACCGAGCTGAGCGACTGCAACATGTCATGCAGGACTTGACCGGACAACCAGACGCCTCGCGGGTGGATCGATATCGCCTCGCCGTCCGCAGACTTGGTAGAGACGCCAAGGTGGAAGAGCTCATGAAGGGCCTGTTAGAGGATGCGCAACTGCTGGCAGCACACCAAACCGTAAAGGCGGCGACGGAGGAGAAACTGGGCGAGCTGACGGAGGCCATTGAGGAGCTATCTGCCATTTCCCCATCAATCCCCTGCCAGAAAGCCGTCTTTGCACACTATGGAACAGGGAATCAATTCATCAACGCGGGGAGTGGTTCGCAAAACATCAGTATTGGCGGGGGGCAGCAAAACTTTGCACACTCAATCATTATCGGAGGGTTTCATCATCAATAGTTTATTGCGCAATACGGATGCCGATTATAGGCTCGAAATAAATAACATCCATGTTCTCGATCTTTCAGCCCCAGTCCTGCCCTATGATTCAACAACCACACGATGTTTTTAGCCTTGCGAACCCGATGACCGGAAGTCATTTGCGCTGCCTCTCGCGGTCGACTGTGACCTCACGGGCAATATTTTGCATCGAGTAGTCTTTGCTAACGTATTGTCGACCCTCCCTCGCGTTGTTGAACAGGTCGCCAGTCCCGCTGTGGGCAATGCCACCAGCTGTCTCGGGTGCTGAGGGTTGCATGGGAGATAACTCACCCAGAGCTTCTTGTAACCCGTGGCTTTGATCAGCCGTCGCCGAAATAATGCCACCATCTACAAGTTGGCGCGGGCCTTGCAGGAGTCGGAAAAGAACAACCTCGATGCCGCCGTCCTTGCTTTGTAGAAAACCTGCGTAACGGTCTGATTTCTGGTCTTGGGTCTCATCGGTACCTGCGACAACCCTGCAAATTGTGTTCAGATGCGCTGCAGCCTCCCTGGTAGACTTGAGGACGTCGACAAGATCAGGGTCGTCGGCATCCAGCTGACCAGCCTTGAGCTGTTCCGAAAAACCCTGGAGAATCTGGTGGGCGAGGGTGACATATTTTCCGATGCTCCCAAACGTCTGCGGTAGGCTATCATTCGTTCCGATGGCCTGGCACAGATCTGCAGCCTGGTCGAGACTGTTGAGGGCAGTGGTGATGAAGTTATCGGTGCGTGTGGGTGGCATAGTGGTGATGAATGAAGGAGAGGGTGTTTAGGCGCTGTTGGTGCGAGAGCTGAAGCGGATTTGACATCTCCTCAGCGAGAGTCAACTCTGCTCTGCTTGTCCCTCCATGACCCTTGAGGCTTGAAGGCCTCGAACTTCGATGGTTCGCACCCCGGAAGGGCCACTTCTTGCCTCGCTGACCGGTGTGGCTGCTGACTGCATTCTGCATGAAGCCAAAATGGGTAGGTTGAAAGGCACAGGTTGAAAATTCTGCAATCTGCGTGTCCATCCCTTGCGTTGCGTACCATTTGCACTCAGCTATTGGGGGCTGCATAGTCTAGCGCGTGCTGCTCAAGCGAGGATGCAAGAGGTGACGGTACGTACCACGTACGAATACACCCAGGTGGTGACAGACATTGAAGTTACAATTAACAAGCGCGCAGCAACTGGAATACTGACTCCCTTATAAATGGATCGGGCATTGGTCTTTGCTACTCAAGCCATAATTGGGACTTCACAACGCGGTGCGTGCATCTACTCTTGTCAGGGAGAGCAACCAATTAATTGTCTTGTGGGCGAAATGGCCCCCAATGTCGTTTGCCAAGCCCATTATCGACGGTTGGTATTGGCTTGATCCTGCAGCGGCACAAGACTGCACTTCTGCCTACCCAGTCGTCAGGTTAGCTGCCCTTTCGCACAGATTTCCCCTCTCGGAGGACCCAATAATCGCCTCAGACGTGTCTGATCGTCTTGTTGCTGAGTTTCCAACACTGCAGCCACTTTCCTGGGCGAACTGATGTCCTCCTGCTGCATAGGCTGCCCCAATGGAATTGGTAAGTTGACGGAACGGATAACTTGACCTGGCGTTTCTCAATAGTCTGGAGCCTACGGTTCTGCCTTGCTCCTCCTGTACCCATGAGGTGGCCTCTGGTGGGCGGCGCGGGATGGAAGGAGCAAGCATATGTCATCAATTTAGAGAAACTTAGTATTAAAAAATTGAACTCACATAGGGGTAAAATGTAGAAATGAAAATAAGGTAGTTTCCCGCTATAGTGCCCGCGTAGTGAGTGATGGGTGAAGGACAACTCACTTTTAGATGAAGCGTATTAACGTGCCTCCGTACAAATAGGATCACCTTTGATATCAGGCTGGGTTTAAGCCAAGTCTTTCCAACTTACTTCCACGATTAGTTCGTTCAATACTCTTCATTTAGCAGTCGAGTTCATTCATATTGTAGTAGACACCCCTGAGACGGAGGCGAATTCAAGTACCTCTCACCAACGCCCGACACTTATGGCACATGGGTCTTGTTTAACCTTGATTATCATCGTTAAATCAAAGCCCGCGATTCTCCATTGCGCCAGTACCTAAAATATTCACTCATTTCTAAACAAAAAAGACTGCATCGTGACAGATGTTGAGTGGTTCGAATGCAACAACGATTGAGAACCCAAGCTGGTGACGGAGTTTTGAACAGCTCTTCTACGGGATTTCATCCCGTTGCCCAATATTTCTCCCCTCATGCGCCGGAAAGCGAAATGTCCCTCATCCTCATCCTCATGCTCTTCAATATCGTGGCTCGAATCTCCTCACCCCCGAGGTGTTGGACTCGGTGTCTGCTATCGACTCGGCATTTTCCATCTGCAACCTGACGACGCTGTCGCCCTTGGTGCTTCCCTTGAACAGCCGCTGCATGCCTGAAATCAGCGGTCGGAAAGTCGGTAGGCATGCGCAAGAAATGGCCGTCGTCAGTTCCGCGAGAGACCAACATGCGGCCGTGACGTTCCACCACGTCACGTCGGGCTGAGGCGTCAGCCACTGCAGTCTGAGGATGGACACCGCAACGGTACTAGATGGCGGTTAGATGAAGTCACTGGGCCAGCTTATGCCTCGGAGGCAACTCACAAGAATCCCAGGCAGAAAATGCCCATGAGGATAAACTTTTGGGAGCGTGGCAGCTCGAGCTTCCAGATGATGGGGAGAGGAAGGATCAATATGACGATGTCGGTGACAATGTTGAAGACGCCATTGAAGAACCATATCGTCAACGTGTTGGGGATGCACTTTGCCTTGACTCTGGGATCCCAGACCCCCTTGAGGGGAATGCACTGGATAAACATCATGATGGATTGAGATGTCCCCCACAAGGCCACAATGATGATGGCTGTGAGGAAGAGCCATCGCAGGTTGGAAACGGACATGATCCGGTAGTAGTGGAAGAGAAAGGTTAGTTTGATAAAGATCAGGCTCAGCATGTAGAAGAGGATGGATAGCCAGAAGCACTGGTATAAAGTCAGCTGGAAAGGGGCTTCACTGGTCGAGTTGTCGAGAACATACCCGCCCGTAAAGTATGAGAGTCTCTGGGGCCAATGTCCATTCGTGTTTCCCGAGGCCGTAATGCGTCACTGTTCGCCGTTAGAAACGCCACAGCCAAGATGGCCAGTCTGATTACTCACTCGCTATCATGGAAGCGCCGCAACCGAGGATGCTCGACTGTGAGCCGCTTCGTTAGTGGATGATGATGACTCGGTAGATCAGTGCTGTACTTACCAACGCGACGACGGCCATAAAGTCGTCGAGCCCAAACTCCTTGATCCGAAGACGACACAAGACGCGCAGAGCTACCATCGTGGTGGCAATGGTCAGCAACACCGCAACCACCACGACCAAGATTGGTGCTCTCGTCTGAGTAGCGTCGGCATCATCATCAGAGTACACCTCGGAGTATGCCATGGTTCTCTGTGATCGATCAGGAGCCAGGAAAAATGATTAGTTTGAAAAACAAAAAAAAAAAAAAAA
>JAMQMW010000799.1:10798-51783 GCA_024115155.1 Thelonectria blattea
CAAAAGGCACGATCGCATCTCTATCCAAAAGCGGTGCCTGAGCGAGTCAAAGCGGCCGGATCAAACCGAAACCAAGGGCGCCTAGGATGAGTCTGGAGTACGCGGGCTCGGATGCCGGAATGTGGTCGATGGTCTTACCCAGATCTAATCCCGTTTCATGTTAACGTGGGATTGGCGTAGCGGCCACAGTCAGGAGACGAGGCCTGACCGCAAGCCACAAGTCGACCGAGACTGAGGTCGATTGGCTTAAGGTTTGAATCATGCCTGGTGGCTGAGAGGAGTCGTCGTTGTGATTGATGCCTCCTCCAGCCAGTCGTGGACGTGCGTACGCATGTTGTATCTTCAGCGGCAGCTCGCTTGCTCTAGGTAGCAAAGGGAGCAAAAGTCAATCGAAGATGGTATCTAATGCACAGACGTGATCACCACCCTACGTGAAACGGATCGCCTGCTGCCGTCAGCACCAGGGGAGACATCCGGGCGGTCTAGCATCTAGCTGCAGATTTCCCTACCGTGCTCAGACTGTGTATACTGCACGCTCGTTCAATCAGGAATCTCGATCAAACGACAGTCTCAATCAAATACCACCTCGGAGAAACGGGTGATGGCTTTGCTCGAGTTCCGCTTGATGATGGATCGTGGCTTAGACTCGGCCATGTTCCTCTCGACGAACGCTTCGTGGCTTCTCTTGCATCTGCAGTCAGCATATCGAACGGTTCATATCCATCATTGCCCTGCGGTCTCCAAGAACCTCTCATCTGGGAACTTCCTGTGCATGGCATCAAACACCCGGCTCTTCCTCACTGCGCGAGAGAGATAGCATCGCCCGTCTCCTGGCTTTCCGCATGTATCTAGGCAGGGTGGCGGCGGTAAAACTACGAGCCCGCCCATGTTTGATTCCGGGTCCCTGTTCCAAAGCAGTCAACCACATTTTTATCAGCCTGCCATACGGGTCTCTCCAATCATCAAGACCAGATGGCCACATCTCGGCCGTCTCGATGAGTAGCCACTAAGATGGATCGAGGATAAACCGCGTAGGCCCAACACGGATCAAGTGTCAGTCAATCATGGCGCCAATCCCGTCTGATTTGGTGAGAAATGTGTTTCCCGCGCGCAAGTCAGCCAGGGCCGGAAACGTTCTGAACTAGAGGCCACCGGGACGGGAGCTTGCGGAAGAATCTTGGACTGGGCAGACCAAGTGTCCCGGCGGAACCAAACTCCTAGCCAGCCGGCTTCGCCTGTCCGATATTCGGAAGATTTGGCGTGCGGTGTATTTGTTTCGGCCGTGCTCTCGGAGATGACCAGGTCGTTGTGTTGGAGGTCGAGATGCACTATCCGTAGATGAATGTCTGCCGATGCGGTTGTCGCGGTCCGGCCGTTTCATGCGTCTTTCCTCCTGGAACAAGAATAGCGCGAGGGACGTTCGCGAGTCGAAGCGTACCAGGCATGTGGTGAGTAAGAAGCCTTCCAGCCACCTTGGAGGTCCCATTGGTGTCGACGAAAGAGTCAATGCGAGGGATAACCATCCCAGAATGCCGTAGCAGACAACATGCCGCGTCGTCCCAGACCTTTTCTAGCGTAGACCCGGAATCCAAAACGAGAGGTGCGGACCGGTCCTCATTCGGCATCTTCAGCCCTGTCGATATGCTTCCGCAATGCTCGATCCGTTTCAGAATGACGAAGGGGTCAACAAGAAACCCCGCGTCATAGCAAAGCTGTCGGGGAGTTGGTAGTCCGCTCGGTTTCGCATTCACAGATACAGGAGCCCTCCTGCATGGTCTTCTATTTTGGGCATAGAACAAGGGCCGGACGGGGTAGACGAACAATGCCATTGGGTGTTGTCCCTTGGAGGTGTGTGCGATAGAATGGATTCAAGTCACAAAGAACAAAGGGAATTTCAGAGTCCCTTGTTTGTAGAGTTTCTTCGGCAAGTTTTTCGACCTTGCGACACGTTGGTTTAATGGCATCCGCGTTCGCGTCTCCGTGGCATTCCCGTGGTTTTATCCCAGACGAGGATGTATCAAGTTATTCTTGGCCGTGGATATTGTTTTGGTGAGATGAGAAAGCCGGGCTTGATACAGATCACACTGGGGTAGGAAGCTCAGTTCCTCCAACTGAAGTGCAAATAGGGATACGAATCCTGGCTGTAAGCCTACAAACCGAAGAATGGACACGAACCTCGGTCCTCACCCCACGATTCTACGAGCGACTTGTCTGAAGTGGCGGGGGAAGCTTGCCGTGTGTCTGAGCGCACCGGCGTGGCTGAGTTTACGGGCCCGAACATCGCAACCAAATATTACTACCTAGCCGACAAATGGGTTATCTAACCCGACGGGGAACAAATAGCCGGGATCGGTGAGGGCTTTAGAAACGAGTGAGAGGTCTGTGTACATATACGAATACTACTTGCTAAGGATTGATGTCGACATCGCCGTCTCAACCAATGGTCTCTTACACATGGAGAGCGGCGCTTACGAGTCAAGCGCCGCACGACTGCAACGCCATTCCTACTTATCTCTTACAATCTCTAACAGGAAATGCCCCGAGACAATTATCACATAATCAACGGCGATGCAGCTAAGAGACGATGTCACTGGTGCCAGATCCCGGCTTGAGATGACAAATATGACCAAAGCCTGAGAGATCAGTGTAATTGGGTAGAATCCGGGAGGTCGATTCAAAAATAATCCATCCATGGGAAACGCTGAGGTGTTTCGTTCCCGATGAATGGGCCCAACTAAAGAAAAGCTGCTTCGTTTTCTGATCTATATAAGGTCGTCTGGGTAGTCTTGGTGATCTCACTTACTCATCTAGACAAACTCAAATCCGATGTGCTTGTGATGATCAAAGCCATACGAGCCGTGTCGCGCACACATAAGTCCACGGCCATGCTGTTGAACAGATTGATTGACGACTTGGCCCGTTTCAACCGCTCACCCGGTACGGCGTGGAAGTTCCTAAGTAATAATGCAGTAATGGGCGTTGAGGAACGGTGTAAGTAACCCTTTGGAATGGTACCTAGTTGTTCGTGAACGAGAGACTCAGATTCAAGACTGATACCTTTGTGGTTGGCTGGACATATATGGGTTGCGCCCGGTTGAGCCTGTTGAGGATCCTCACTCGTGACGTGGAAACAAAAGTACTGCATGACGCAATGCTATATCTCATGACGGAAAAGGTTTGGGGGTCGTCTAATCAAGATCTAAATGAACTTGCTGCTTCATTATGTATCCCCATTGACTTGTGTGAGCTGAACGCGAGATCCGGGGTTCCTCTCAACCCAGTTCCACATCCGCACAATCCTATCACGATCCAGAGGCTCCAATTTTCGCAAGGTACGCGAAGAGAGCTGGGCCAGATGGACGTCAAAATTGGGTGGAGGTTGAGTCGGCCGACCAACACTCGTCTTCCACATTCCCAAAAGGGCCTGTGAGGGGTGATTCGCGTGCTTCCCTTTCAACACTTCTTCGAGCCGAGTGATCCATACCGAGTAAGAGACCACCTGGAAAGTTCGATGACTCTGTTCATCTGAGATCCACTGAAGTAAATGTTCCCACCTTGGAGATTGATAGGGGTTCGTGAGATGGTATACTGGCATTGACCTGTAGGGCTCAACTGTTTCGTCTAGTAGGAGGTCCCGTTCCGAGTAGGCAATCTCTAGAAGGGCCTTTGCCGCAAGCTCCACTGACGTCCAATTGATGACCTCGTCTGGCAGCTCTGGTAAGCATCCGGTGATGCTGGCGGTTGATAGCAACAGCGGGTAGGCTTCACTCGCGTTCCAGATCCCAGCCTTGTTTCCGCACAGTTGACCGACACGAATGACCGAGATAGGATGACGTGTGAGAGCCAGTCCAGCAAGAGCATCGTTTGCTGAGGCACAAACACGTTCAACAACCCACTTCGATTGCGAGTAGCCCAGAGGAGATGAGTCGGAAGGCTTCGACGAGATTTGCTCGGGAATGCTGCCGGATGGATGGGAGCTCACGGCCGCAGTCGAACTGATGAATACAAACTGCGCGCTAGCTGCCGTAGCCGTATTGATCAAGTTCCTCGTCCCGATGATTTGGTCTTCGAATGAACTTAGTCGAATACTGAAGTTGACCGCCCAGGCAGAATGAATGAAAAGGGTGGATTCCTCCAAGATATGCATTCGATCCTCCTCTGTAAGCCCTAGCATATCATCGGACAGCCTACACGCCAAGCAAACAACCTTGCGAAGCTTCGACAGCTCAGGGCCCTCAAGGCCGGGCATTCCGCGTTTTGAAAGTGCCTCAGACACACGCTCGTGTGCTGCCAAGGATGTCGGTGCCCTCACCAGACAATACACCTTGTCAACTTGTCCATCTTGGCGAAGTCGATCAAGAATGTGTGCTCCCAAAAACCCAGTGGCCCCGGTAAGTACCACCACGGTACCACGTTTCTTGCGCCATGCTGCAGTCGGGGGCTGGAAATTGCTGTACTTTGTCGCCAATTCGAGCATTTTCAGAGACTCGTCCTTCTCGCCATCGCTACCACTGCCATCCTCTCGGCGTTTCCGGTAGAGGTGGCGAACCAAGGAATTCGCAGTACCTTGGTCATAGAGAACGTTGATCGGAAGGCGCTGTTCATTAGCAGACAGACAAGTTGATTCGATGAGCTTTCGGATCTGAATGCACGCCATCGAATCGACACCCTGACGATAGAGGCCTTGATCGGGGTCGATCTCACGTCCAAGTACCTTGGAAAAACAAGCAAGAACGGTAGATGACAGGTCCCTGTGCGCCACACAATTGCAAGAATTTTTCCGCTCATAGGCAGACTTGATCATCGCCGCGTGGTGTTCTTCGGCTTGACGTCGTAGAATGGTGCCTTTGCTGTTCTTGGCCAATTTGCCCTGGCCCGCTTGAACCACCAGTAACATTGACTTGGCGATACGAGCATGGTTCTGGGTGTTTTGGTTCATCTTTTGGACGTGTGGCCAAGCATATTCGATGACATCTTTCGAAGATATACAATTCGAGGTTGAAAACAGAATAGCACCGGGGTATTCTCGTCCGTCGCCAAAAATGAGGATGTCTTGGAGTAACTCCGACGACACTCTCAAGCTCTCTTCCATCGGCGAAGGGTCGAACTTCTTTCCATTCAGCAGGGTGATTTGGCCATCGGACCTGCTGTGGTAGCGCCACAAGTTCGCTCTCGACGGATGTGGCTCGAACAAGTCGGCAGTCGCATACGAGCCGTCGTCTCGGTTCGACTTGACTTTGAACGGCCATGCAGGCTTCACGACCAGCTCTGACAAACCGTCGGCCCGAGGCTCGAACTGAAGGAGTTTCGTGTCGCTCAGTGGTCGAAGGTATTGCCACTCACGATCGTTTGCATAGTCGCGGTGGGATGACATGAGAAAGCCGCATTCGGCGCTTCCTAGACGCGACAGGAGGTTGACGCCAGCTCTCACCAGCTCATCGCCCACTTTTTCGGGTAAAGCAGCACCTCCAACGCTGACTAGGTCCATTCCCTTGAGTACCTCGAGCCCAGTCTTTTCTTGGGCGAGAATCTGGAGAACATAGGGTACCGACGAAAAGTATCTGACTTCAGACGGCGTTTCGCGGCGTGCAAAGTCAATGGCTTTTATCAACGTTGCGTTTGTCATCGGCGCAGCGCCTTCGGGAAAAAACCAGATCATGGCTCCGCTGGTCCATGATCTGAAGCAGTCTGGCAGACCTCCGTGGTGAGCGGTGTAGCCGAGAAAGTAGCAGGTGGCTCTGGTTTGAGGTTGGGGAAAACCGGTAGAGCACCGACTAATGCGTACTGCGTCTGGGTAATCGGTTTCGGAAGTCCAGAAGACGTGCCCGAGGTGTGAAAATAGAGTGCAATGTCGGACAACGGAGGGTGATTTTCGGTACAGGCAGACGTCGGTGTGGAAGCCGAAAAGCGAGAGCGCGGGACTCTGAGAACTTGGATGCCATGCGATGCTTTAGTTCGAGAGTAGTGACGGTCATCAATAAGAATCTTGCGAATCTGAAGAACCTCGCATAGGTGTTGCATGGCTGGCGGCTCCAACTGAGGACTAATGGCATCACGTTGTTAGGTCGAGGTCTCATCAAGCCAGCAGGCATGGTACTTACGCCAGTAAGAGAACCGAATATCCCAGCCGAACAAGGCCAAGCCAGGTCACCACAAATCGGACACTGCTCGTGCAAAGCAGCGCGATGTTGCCAACCTTGGATTTGCCGGGTTTCTCATTCAAGGCAAGGACGTTGGACAACAATTCGGACGCCTCAATTGAGAGACGGGAAAGCTCTTGAAACGTGACCACGTTCGGGGAGGACAATCCGGTTGTATTCCCAAATGGGGGGTTGGTTCTCGTTTCTTTGTCCGTACCTGCGAATGGAAGCGTGAAATCGGCAAACCCAAGAGCTGGCGAATCAGGGAAACGTTTAGCCTGCCCGTCTACCACGTCGAGGGCTGTTGAAAACGAGTGTGTGGGCTCGATGCCGCCTTCTCTCCGTCTTGCCGCCTCGCCAAGAGTGCAGGTAAAGTAGTTGGGGTCGACTTTCCTCATCTCGATATCTGTTGGTGAGTTGTTGACTTCTCGGTGAAAGGGAAGAGCAATGAGCATCTTGACATCGGATTCGGATTCAAATCCACAATATTCATAGGTCATTGACTCATTGGGAAAATATGCCCCTCATGAGATCATCGACTGGACTTCGTCAATAGCTTCGTGTGCGGGCGACACGGCAACCTGCGAAGTCGAGTGAGATGGGGATTATACGAGCGTCATCGACTTTTCCCTTCCTTGTATCGATCAAGTCTGTGCTTCTTTAACAACGTTTTCCAGCTGCTCAACTCCTTCGCCTCCATCAACAAAATGCAGCGACGAACTACTAAAGACACGCTCACGCTATCCAACTCGGTCAAGATCCCGCAGCTCGGATTCGGCGTCTATCAATCACCCAAAGATAGATGCCTCGAGTCCTGTATGACGGCTCTCGAGAACGGATACCGACACATCGACACCGCTCAGTGCTACGGAAACGAAGACGAGGTGGGACGGGCCGTCGAGAAATCCCGTCTGGACCGCAAAGATGTCTTCATAACGACAAAAGTATTATTCGCCGAAGGCTCCGTGGAGAGGACCTGCGAGAAGTGCCTCAACAGCGTCAAGACGCTGGATCCCAAGAACGAATACGTGGACTTGTTTCTCATCCACAGCCCAAATTGCGGTCCAGAGAAGCGAAAGGAGCTGTGGCTGGCTCTCGAGAAGCTGTACCATGGGGGAAAAGCGAAGAGCATCGGTGTTAGCAACTTTGGGATTGGGCAGATTGAAGAACTGAAGCAGTTTGCGTCTGTATGGCCGCCTCATGTCTGTCAAATCGAGGTGAGTGCTCGCCGAATTAATGTCGTTGGGTATAAACACACTGATTTCACGTTGTAGTTACACCCTTGGCTTCAGCAAAAGGAGATTGTTGCGTACTGCGAAAAGAACAATATCGTCGTCGAGGCTTACTGCCCTTTGGTCCGCAATTTGAGGTCTGAAGATGTAAACCTAGTACAAATCGCAAAGAAGCACGACGTCTCACCAAGCCAGACACTGCTGCGATATTCCCTTCAGAAGAACTGGGTACCTCTTCCAAAAAGCGACGACCCGGAACGAATCAAGTCAAACAGGAGCATCTATGATTTCGATCTGGATGAGGATGATGTGAGAGTGCTGGACTGCCTGGATCAGGGACCTGCAGGAGCGATTGTCCAGGCTGTCAATAATTCTTAGTTTACCCGGATAGCTGAAAGACATTCATTTTTATAGATTTCTTTCCGCCTCAACACCAATTTGCATTCAGATCCGTTTGGCCATGAGGGCATCAAGCACGTTTGGAGCTCGTGGCCCGATGGCTGGGCTACTTTCCATGCATTCAAATCGGGACAGGAGCAGAGCCTCTGAGATTGACCAATTGCACGATTAGGCTACACCAGACAGAGAAGAGCAGGCACACAGATGGCATCATCGATCTGTGACAACGGGTGGATCTTGTCGTAAAGTCTCAACTGGTAGAGCCGAGTAAAGGCGTGAGTCGATGACCACTTTAACTTGGTCGGACCCAGTCACACCAACGCCTCAACCAAGTTCCTTTGATGTCGATAGCTTGTGGCTGGGCAAGAGCCCTCATCGAGCCGGCACGAGCACTCGGATCCTTTCAAGCTGATGTAATCCTGCCAAGTTTACCATGACAACTTGCACACCAACAATCACGCATCAAACACGTCCAGCTTCTAGCCAATCACATCTCAATCATTCATGTACTCCCCAGTACCGATTTGTAGTGATGACATGGACAATCGCCCTCGTATGCGCCATGCGCGGCCAATAAGTCGACGAAGCCCGCCCTGACAGGCCGTTGTGTCCTGAGACCGCTGGAGTACTAATACCGAACCTACCACTGTCAAACGCCTGCACTTCATTCCCAGCCCTTATCAACGCAAATGTCGATATGACACACGGAAAAGCGACAACCTCGCCCCGTCCCTCGTCCGATGTTGAGAGAGATGCCCCGGCGAATACCCACGTCCACGGCCTCGAAGGCCTGACGCTCTACCAGCGGAAATGCCTCCTCATCAACAGGGAGATTGACTCGCAGGGCATGGGGCGGTACCAGTGGTACATCTGGGGCCTCTGCGGCTTCGGATACATGCTGGATCTGCTTTGGGCCCAGGCTTTTGGGCTCGTGTTGAGTCCCTTGCAGCAGGAACTGGGGTTTGGGAACGATCAATCAGGAAACATCTCAACCAGTTTCAATGCCGGCTTGACTGCTGGGGCATTTGTCTGGGGGTTCTTGTCGGACATAATCGGTACGTGGCCGACTGTTGCTTCTCACACGTCTACCTCAGCTGAACCCTCGAGTCAGGTCGTCGTTGGGCCTTCAACTTGACTTGTCTCATCTCGTCAGTATTTGGCCTATGTCTGGGCGCATCCAACAACTACACAACATTTCTCGTCTTGACCGCCTTTGTCGGCTTCGGCGTGGGTGGCAATGTACCGATTGATACGACCATCGCCTTGGAGTTTATGCCACAGGCAAGTACTCCGCAGTCCGCATTACCGTAAATGCAGAACACAGTCTGACAAATGACTAGAATAAACGGTTCATGCTATCAGTCCTGTCAATATTCCAACCCATCGGAGTCGTCATATGTAGCGCCGTCGCATTCGGCTTCATCCCGAAATACTCCTGCTCGCCCAACTTTTCCGAAGCCAGCCCACTCCCATCTTGCGACAAGGTTTCCTCCGATACCCCTTGCTGCTCCAAGCCGCAAAACATGGGTTGGCGATACTTGCTATACACGCTCGGCGCCATTACGCTCTTCATCTTCTTCCTGAGATACGTCGTCTTCACCTTTCGCGAAACGCCAAAGTTCCTCGTCTACAAGGGCCAAGACGAAAAGGCCATCAAGACGCTTCGACACATGGCCAAGATTAACGGGACGCAGTGTCGCCTAACGATTGATGCATTTGAGGTACTGCAGAGCGAATATGGATCAACGGACAGCTTCTCCAGTTCAAGACCTACGTTGAGGGGGGAGTCGAAAGACGAAAGCAGCACGTGGACTGAAAAGGCCACAAAGGAGTTGGATCGATATAAAATGCTGTTTGACGGCTTTCAAATGACGCGCCTTACCATATTGACGTGGTTAACATACATCATGGACTTTTGGGGCTTCACTGTCGCAGGTAAGTCGGCCAAAACACGACCATGTAAGCCATGCTAACATGGCAGGCTTTTACCTTCCCCGAATCTTGGCTCTCAAGAATGGCGAAGCATCTGTGAGCCTCGAATCCACATATGCCGCCTACATCTACACCTATTCCCCCGGAATCTTTGGTGTTCTGTTAGGATCCTACATGTGCCACATCCCCAATGTCGGCCGGAAGTGGACAATGGTGATATCATCAGGTCTCATGGGCACCTCCATCTTTCTCCTATCCATAGTCGATAGCCGCGCCAAGAACGAAGGGCTATTCACCACAGAATACTTCTTCCAGTCCATGTTCAACGCCGTCTTGTACGGGTGGACGCCACAAGCTTTCCCAGCCCCTGTGCGCGGCACCGCTTGCGGAGTTGCTGGGTTCTGGGGGCGGCTTTTTGGGATTGTCAGCCCGTTGATTGCGCAGCATCTTTATGGGCGAGCCACGGATGGGAGCGGTGACGGTGATGTTAATAGCGTGTTGTATCTGGCCGGGGGCGTGACAATGGGTTGTGTGGTTACTACGGCTCTGTTACCGACACGGATGATGGATACAAAGGACGACAACCCATGAGAACCAACAAGGATGAAGGAACAAGATGGAATCAGGCATCATGATACATTTAGCTCCCCACATTGGAGCTGTACTGCACGCCTAACTAAAACGATGCGAAACCGCTTCTGCACCCAACGTTGGATACCTCTCACTCGAGATCTGTATTTCTTCCGTCTTCATAATCCTATCCTTGCCCAACATGTTGAGCTCAACCTGGCTTTCCGTAGAGTCATCCTGGCGCGACGTGATGACCCGGCTGTGGTAAGATTCTTGGCCGCTCCGCCAGTACATCATTGACTCTGGACGGACCCTACATGCCTTGGGCTGAGTTGGCGGCTCAGCAGAAGGGATGATATATCCCGATTTATTGTCGCTACCGGGGAGGGTCGAGGAGATGGCACGAGAGATCTTTCGGAGCAACGGCCGGAGCGCGGTAAGGGAGACGACCATGATTGAGATACAGAGCTCTGCTGTGGCCCAGATGTCTTGGGATCATGTAAGTGGTTGATGCCGAGTCTGGGCTTTAAAGATTCCACTTACAGATGGAAATACCGTTGAATACGTTCAACATCATTACAAATCTCCCGATGCTAACGGATATCGTAATGAGGCCCATGGCGAAAATGAGAGCCAAGCTGATCTTCTCCTGTCGAGAAGGCAACCTTACATACTTAATCAATGGAAAAGGAAATAAGAAGTCTGGTAGAAAACAGAGCATTGATCAGTGACCAGCGGTTTCGGAAGACCGGGCTCGTCTTCAATGTGGTACCTACTGAGGACCTCGGTGATGAAGTTGAAGGACCAATTGAGCCGCATGACCTTCATAGACTCAAATACTGAGCATGAGCCGGGCCCATCTGACCTGCAAAACAGTCAACACTGGGTCTTATTTGCAGCGGCGGGAAAGGGTGCTGACCAGTTCACAGCCGGGTTGGGGCCACACCAGAACGTAACGCTGAAGAAGGTGCTGAGGGCGCCCGCGACGGCGATGCCGGTCAGAAGATAGAGAACCATCCGCATCTTGGGGTTCGTTCGAGGAACCAGGTTATAGTAGAGCGCGATGATGCTGAACTTTGGAAAGTACATGGAGACATCGAAGAAGTAATTAGTGGCAAACCTGATCTGTAACGAAGCCATCATTTAGTCCATACTCTCAAGTGCAAAGATAGTTCCACTCATTTTGTGATGTCTTATCCATCTCTTACTTGATGTCGATCCAGTCAGGGGGGAAGATGTGGCTGGAACGTACTTTATCGAGTGATACGCTCGTGACGGTGAAGTCATCCATCGCATCAACCCGGTATGTCAAGGTATCGCATATAACCAGGCCTTGAGCGGCCGCTAGGGCGACCAGCAGCCAGATATCAGCCAGATACAGCCCGTCTCGTCGCATCCATAGTCGAACATAGATGCGGGCAATCACCAGGATGTAGGTCAAGACCAAAAAGGTCCATTCAATGCTCTATATTGAGGTCTATCAGTATATCCTCCTTACTCAGGATACGGCGGAACCCGATGGGTTTTGAACTCACTATCACAGCTTTGCTTGATACCATCCTGTGGAGGTTGGCGATGCACAGTGCTCGAGGTGAAGAAAGGCGAATGCAGCACCGATTGGAGAATATTCAACGGCATTCGCACTTTCCGCAGCTGATCAAGAGCATTCTACGAACAAGGTCTAGATTGAACGCCACGCCTGATCTCGAGTTGGCCCTGGGCTGTTCAGCGCTGATTCGACCCGGACTAGGGCTTGCCCAGCAAGCCACAATTATGTACTCCTGAGTCCTGGGCCTGAGAGTGTTCACGCTCCGCGCTGCCGCCAAACGATCACGCCCCGGATAAAACAAGGTTTCCCCTTACCTGGGATCGGCGTTTGCTTAGGATACCTGCAGCAGACCCTGAGGTCTTGGCGGGATAGCGATGACCTCACTAACGAGGTGGCTTGGGAATCGAACTTTACCGAGTGGAACAACGGAGCCTCCCGCGGAAGTGACCTGCACGGACTGGGTTAGGGTGCGCTCGAACTAAAGCCTGTGGCTTCTTTTGTGTTCGAAGTCGTCCAGACAATGCCGTTGTGGGTAGACCTCACTCCCGATAAGACACTGCCGGAAAGGCCTGGAACAGACTCCCAGAATGAATTGCATGCGCAGGCGGGAAATTGTGCCCAAGACTATAATTGGCAGTGTGGACGCGCGGTTTCCAGCTTCTGAAAACTTCAGTGCCCCGTTGATGTTTTGGAAAGGGGGTGGCGACGATGAAGAGAGGGCTGATGCAGCCATTGCCTCCCATGGCATTCAGATGCAGGGTCCTGAATTGGCGTTTCCGTTATCATCGATTGCAGAGCAGCCGAGTCTCACTCTGAATTGCAACCATCATTTCTACCCTCCTATACTCTGTATTCGATGTCCATTCTTCGTTGCTCCAACCTTCCTATACGTATTCACATACTGGCGGCCTCGGCCCTCGATCGACGGTATCCATGTCGTCCTGTTAGGCATTGGTCCACCCGATTCATTAGAACATTCGTCCAGGTCCTATTATTACACTCGGTTCGGGGTCTTCACTTGAGGTACATATTTGACAAGAGTGAATATCTTGAATGCTCTCAGAGATAATGCTTAACCTGGGCATTATGCCTCAACCGTCCAACCAAAAGCGCGGGCAGGCATTCCAAACACCCTACACAGCTCCCAAACGCCTCATCCCGTTAAACATGAACCTCTTCGCCGGCTGCCAAACCCGCCTCTTCCCGTCATAATGCACATACCCCGACCCAACCGCCAACCCCGCCAAATGTGCCGCATGCCCGAGGCCCAAAAACTTGAACCCGACCACGAGTCCGAACGTCTCGAACAGCGCAAGCCCCGCCAGGGCCTGGTCGGCGCGAACGCTCCCAGGCACGAAGAGCAAGCCGAGCCGCGCATCGGGGAAGAGCAGACCCCACGCCCCGACGAGCCCGAAGATGGCGCCGCTGGCTCCCAGCCCGGGCACGAAGAAGCCGAACGGGAGGCCTCGTCGGGGCACCCACTTGGACGTCAGGTGTTGGGCCAGACTTGAGAGAATGCCGGTGGCGAGGTAAAAGGCCGTGAGGTGAGGGCCGCTCCGGTCAAAGGCCCGGCTTCGGGCGACTTGGGGCCCGAAGCGGAACAGGCCGTACATGTTTGCGGCCAAATGGAGGACGCCGGCGTGGCCAAAGTTGGACATGAGTAGTGAGTAGTTGAAAGGCGAAGCGGGTATGTGCACAAACAGGCTTTGTAGTCCAGGCATGATGCGAGACATGGCGAAGATGCCCGTGTTCAGCCCGATGGCTCCAGCCACCATCTTGTCTGCCCCGATGAGACGATCCCAGGATCCGGGCGAGACTAGGTCATCGAGGGTTAACCCGTACGACCTATCCCACCCGCGATACCTTGCGTTCCATCTGGCCGCTTGCAGTTGGTCGTATGTGACAGCAGAGCCGATTCTCGCGTCCTGGACATCATGGTAGACTTCCCAGCCGGCGCAACCGAGATATATTGTGCCGACTGCGGCGATACACCACACTGTTGGACCGACAACTCGGAGAGGGGGGATTCCATGGAGCGTCTGCCTCCCGTATCCCCCGAAGGCGCGGCGGGAGGCGTAGGTTGCGATTGAGAGGCAAGAAGCTGGTTTTTTCAGGCGTGCCACTCGTGAGCGCCACATCGTCGCGCAACGCGAATGGTGCTCTGGTTTTCGGTGAAGAATGGAACGCGTTTGAGAGTTCAAGTATAGGTTTTTTTTAGGAGGTGAAGGTGAATCTCGGCGACAACTTTCCGACACTGAGAAAATGCAAGGTTGATGAAGGACAACGATTGCTCCACGGGCTCCCATTGCGCATGTGTCACGTGCCTCGCCCTGAAGGCAGCAGACGCCTGCGAGTTTCTCGCCTTTCTTTGTTTCCCTCCTACGTTTTGTTTTGCTTTGTTGGTTTTCCTTCTGTTACCTAGATAGTTTGCAGTTCTTTTCTTATTTCTAGCATGCTTAAAATGACAGCCCAACCCTCTGTTTGCAAAATATATGTAATAGCCCAACCGGAACATTCCAGACACTGACTATCCCGGTTCGGCCCAGTATCGTCCAACACATCATGTTACATACCATGTGCCAGAGCAGCATGCATTCGAGAATAAAAGGGAACCAGTATAGGGGGGTTGCGATTCTGAATGAGACGATGGGGCCTATTGTCCATTTTCCATGCGCATTCTGTCAAGTTTCCTCACGGTGGCCGTCCTGTCTTCATCTCAAGGCCACTAAGACGAGGATCACGGCCAACCACCCTGGGCGCGGAGTCCTACATGGCATACTCAGCCTTCGATGGCTTATACGGGCCAAGAATAAGAGACAAAACTCCATGTTTACGAAACGTGAATCCCGAAAGGCAGGGTTTTCTCTATGTACCTGGAAAGAAGCAAAGAAATACGTACACGAAGTCGGAACTCAAGATCATCTGTCGCAACCGCCCAAACACTTTTATAACCGACGCTATAACACCCATGCGACGTCGCGATCCATCGATGAGGGAGACAAGACCATGATGCATCCCGATTTTCACCTGCGACCCGGATCAAGACAAATTGTCATCACCTCATATCAACACACGGCCGTGGAACCAATACAGCAATGCAATATTCGCCTCAGCTCGCCGCAGTTACCTTTCCTCCGTCATGTGCTTCTCTATTCTCTTGCCCACGGTCGTACTCCACATGTCAATTTTGCGGTACCACCAGTCGGAGAGATACAGAGTCACGCTCAGCAACATGATGTAGCCAACGAGGAAGGCCATGGGACGGCCGAGGCGTTCAAAGAGTCTCGGCATGATCCAAAACCCTAGACTGTGCAAAATCGGTCCGTGGACAAGGTAGAAGGAGAAACTAATCTTCCCCAGGTACTGTGCTGTCCGCCCTTCGAGGAAGCCGCGGATGGATGGAGTTCGCAGAATGCAAGGGAGCAGGATCAAGGCACCCATGGCTTGGTAGAACATCCAGCCGGACAGCGGGATGTAATACTTGGGGACGAGCGAAGACAAGAAAACAAAGCCGGGCGTCCACTCGGCACCGGCGTCGGGGTACGAGAGGAAATAGAGAGCGACAACAAAGGCCATGAAGCGCTGCACTTTTTCTCGGCCCCTTGACGGTTGACGAATTCGCGGAGCACCCGTAGCCGGAGGCGCCAGTGCCGGATCGGACGCGCGAATGTCCATCTCGGAAAGAAGCGTGCCCCCCAGAAACGTAGCCATGTCCCATCGACCCAGCGTCAGACTGTACGCCGAGAGGAAGCCAGCGAGGCGAAAACGCCACTTGTATTTGAGGGCTGCCGTGCCGAGCAGGAAAAGGTACACAAACATGGAGCCGCGGAGCTCCATCGGGATGGTGAATGTGTGCGGATCGTACCGCGGGTGGTAGTGGCCAAAGTTGAATGGGTTGGCCCATTCTGCGTAGGCTCTCGTGAAGTTCTTGAGAGCGTACGTCATGTTGTCGTGGATGAAGGGATGCTCTTCCCACGATCCGCCGAGCTGAACCCACGTCAGGTTGAAGCTGTCTGTGATGTTCGTGGCGTTGGCCGTCTCCAGCAGCGATGGATTGTTGCGGAAAAATGTCATCATTGTCTTCTTCTTCTTCTTGGCCGCAACCTTTCGCTCGACAAGGTCGGCAGTCCCGTTCGCCAGAGTCTGGTTCAACTCGATCTTTGGCTTCTCCTCGAGCAGGTACAGCATTGAGGGGCCAAACGACCGAGATGTGACGTTTAGACAGAGGGTATCGTTCCAGGTGGTGATGTTGGTCAGGTACTTTGGGCTCTGCAGACCCAGGTAATCTGCCATGCCTGCGGCGCCATCAACAGGGAAGCTCCAGTTGCCACAGGTGCTGTTCAGTTGGACCTTGGCGATGGTGGCATTGATGTAGACGGAATCGGGGCCTTTGTAGATGGAGAACTCGGAACGGAAGGCACCCATCTGCGCCAGCATAGCCACCAGGAACATGCTGATGGTGGGGGGAAGGTAGAGCCGAAACACGCGTCGAAAGACGGCTGATGCAAGCTTCTGGTAGGCGGCGTCTAGACGTCGCTCGTGGATTGACCTCAGAATGTGGCGACAGAGGACATAGCCCGAGATGGCAAAGAAGATTGCGACCATGGGGCGACCGCGATGCAAAAGACAGAGGATGGGCAGCGACGGCCATTCCCAAGACGGCTGGGGAGATCGAGGTGGCAAGGCGCCATATCCTAGCATGATCATTGGGGTCCACGGCCAGAGGAAGTGGTAATTGAAGACGATGAGGCAGGCGATGCCGCGAAGCCCGTCGAGGCATCTGATCTTGTCCCTCGATGGGGTCGAAGCTGACAACTTGTCATCGCGGCCTCCACGAACTCGATCCTCTGACTGGGGGAGCACATCCGACTGGTGTTTCTCGTGCGCCTGCGCAGATTCGCCCCAGATACTGGACAGCATGCTGCCTTCTCGATTGCGAGCACGCATGCAGGAAGATGGGCGGGAGGAAACGTGGTGATGATGTAGGTGTTGCCGTGTTGGTTCAGGTGAGATTGAATTGATGAAACGAGGTGTCCTGAAGCTCAAACGGCCAGACGTCATCGCATCGTATTCAAATATCCGATATTAGTCCGGCGGTTTACTGAACTGAGGCTCCCGAGGGCCCGTGCTCCGTCCCCCTGTTTGTGAGAAGCACGCGAGCTTGGGACACGAAGTTTTCATGATGCCTGACGAAATTATCAAGAATATCTATATATAATCTAGGTAAATAAGAACAGAAGAAATGTAGTGCATCAGGGATTGGTTTAACATGGAACTCTTAGCACAACCCAGCCCGGCCTTGTTCTCCCCCCATTGAAGCCTGAGGATCCTTCACCTCAGTGACCTCACCCTGCCAATGGGAGGAACTGCGGTTGTGGTGCTTGCGGCGGTGGTGATCTAGGTTTGCACCGCCCTGAACCGCTAGTGGTCGTCGTGCTCGAGGTAGTCGATGTGGTCGTTGTGCTCGGGGTAGTCGTAGTCGATGGGGTGGTCGGAGTTACACTGGTGGTCATGCTGGAACTCGTGGTCGAGCTGGGTGTGGTTGAAGGAGTCGTGGGAGTATGAACCGGAGTCGACGTCGGCGTAGTTGAAGGAGTGGTAGGTGTGTTGACAGGAGTCGGAGTGTTGACAGCACAGTCATCCGCCTTTAAGATGGCATTGTCGAACGCGATGGCCGCGAGGAAACTTGGGTCATCACAAATCACTTCGAAAAACATATTCGTGACATCCGCAGTCGCTACCCACTTAGCCACCAGCGTTTCCCATGGCACCGCGTAGCCAAAGCCGTCATCAACTTCGTGAAGCGTCAGCGGCTCAGAGGCGATGACTGTCTCGGGTGCGACTGAGCCTTGGGAGATCCGCACCGAGCAAGTCGGGGGCTCGAAATTGTCGAGATCAGCGTAGATTCCTTTGTAGTCAATGGAGACATCGTAAGTGCTCCCGACGTGAAGGTTTGACACCTGCTGGTGAACATCGCTCTCTGCGAGAATGGTGATGATGCCACTAGGGGGGCACGCGTTAGCATTGCTACATATAACCAGACGGAAACCACGCGCAGGAGACGTACTACCAGTTGCTGCCATCTGAGCCACCCGACGTAACCAAGGCGCCGAACCCCACATCATCATAATTCCATGGGTCGTTTTCTGGATTCTCCCACGATGGGTTCAGCAGCAGGTTGGGACCGCAGCCGATGGGAGGGCCCGGGGTGGCCACCGGAGTGGGCGTCACGACTGGCTGGGGACCTCGGTCTGCCATGGCTGAAGGATGCGAGAAGCAGACAGGAAAAAGCGAATGAATGGCGAATCGTTGAGACGATTGAGAAGCAGCAAAAGGGATGGAACGCGCTCGGGAAAGAAGCTCCTATATACCCATCAACAGGAAGAAAGAAATGAAATCAATTTTGACCAACATCAGCTTGGAGGTCGAGGCCTTGAAGGCTTACTTTGTTCCTGGCCTAAACCAGAGGCAGTCCTCGGGGCTTAAGACTATTGATGCTAGGCTCTTGACTAACAATTGGTTCCTAACAGCTGATTCGCCCAGGTTTCGTTCACGTCCTGGGCTAATGCCAGCTTCCTACCGAACTCCGTAAATCTGAGACTATTGCTTTCTAGCTTAATCCCCTCGGCAGTCGGCACCGATCGCCATCGCACGCCTTTTCTTATATGTCGCAAACGGTAAACGTGGGTGAATGTTCCCCTAATGGCATCTCATACGACGTAATTCAAGAGCACCCCAAAAGTCTTCGAAGATTTGCAGGAACGTGCGGTGCCGTGAAGTTGCGAGATTACCATCTCATTTATTCACTCTTTCTCTTACTCTCGATAACGGTTACTTGGGGGAGGAAACGATTGCGCGCACCTTAAGAGCTGAAGAGGAAGCCCGCACCTCCATCGAGTCTAAGCATTCAGTCGGACACGTACACGAGCTGCTGTTGATGGCAAGGTAGCTTGCAATGCCCAGCAATGCTAGGGAATGGTCCAATACGATTTGACGGGCAAGTGTGCAGTATGACCAGGTTTTGCACATTCTTCAGGGATGGTTTGTAGAAGTACTTCGTAGCCGCGTCAATACCACTTCACACCCCTTTAGCTAAAATGCTTCCTATGAGAGGATTTTAACGTCGTATTCGAGGAGTATGCTTAAACGTTAATTGTGTGTAGTTTAACCACAAGACGAAACCAGTCCAAACTCCTACATGCCAATAAATCCAGCCTCTCTACCACCAAACTTCCTTACCTATGTTATAACTCATTTCATATGAGTTCGGCTGCGTCCTCTATTCGTGAGCCTTACCCCAAACTTTCGTTGCGTCCTGGATTACTCTTGACGGTTTGGATGGTTTCTCACGAGAGACGGCAATAAGGCCGACTTTTCTTTTCAAACTGCCAAAAAAGAAGCTGTTCACCTCTATATCATTATTATTCGTTCCCAATAATTATTCCTCGGGTTGAAAAAATGTCAGAAAGGTATTTCAACCAGTGGCTACGCCACCCAACTCGCACTCTTGAGTCTCTAGGGTATTTCCATTGCGCTGGAGGTGTGGCTGGAGCTGGTCGACAATTGTGGCAAAGCTTGTGGCTGAGATGCAGCAGAACGCCGTACTCACTGCGACGAGACAACGTGAAATGTCACAAGCAATGTGGTCAATGCTCTAAGGAGAACATGGAGTGAAAGAGCCTTGATCTATGAAAGGGAAAAGTGTGCGTGGCTGAGGTTATTGACAGTGGGCTGCTCCTTTTGTGGGTCCTAACTGGCTAATCAGGATCCTTGCTTGCCACAACACAACATGAAGCCATCGCCAACTGCTTGTTCGTCCTACGTAGGTTTATAGCTATACCGTTTCACCTACTTGAGGAATCAAGAAGCAAAAGAAGATTTTTTTCTATTCGAGAACCTCTTTAGTCTAGTCATGTCTTACCTCGTGGTTATGCTAAATAGGTGAGGATGAAGTGATTTCCTCAATCGTTCTAGTGCCGCTCGAATCTCGTCTTTATCTACATATAGCCTTTCCTTCGTAGTGGTCATGCGTCGCACCAATCAGGTAAATATCATCACTAATTTCGGGCTAGTCGAATCATGGCCGATAGGTAGTTGGAAGGCCGTAAATAATATCGGCGAACGCCAGTTCTATGGCCTCTTTGTAGCACGCGCATGAGGGCTTGCTTACTGTTGATGGCTAGGTACTCTCCAGTACGTCAACATTAGCCGACTGGACTGGCTCACTGGACGCTATTGCAAGAATCTCTGAGATGAATGGACAGAGTGGCGATGGGCTGGGAAATCATGGAGGCGAATTCATCAGACGTTATGATCAATCCACGCGCAGTCCCACTCGAGGATGTTGGGTGGAAAATGCGTGTTTTGTTTAGCAGCTGAAAGTCACGTCCTGGACATAGTTTGGCTGATGGCAGCTGGCAGAAATATACTCTGAGGATGGGGCCTGGGCTGCCTCATGGACGGTTCAAGGACTCTCAGAAGTGGAATGGACCGATGAGTTCGTTGAGAACTACATACCATGGAAACCACTGGCTCCTTGCGAGCCGAGACAAATAGGCGGCAGGGTGAAAGCCAAGATAGGAACTATAGTCGGGGCTTAGCGTTCGACCTCATCTCCAACCATTCCTTGAACCAAAATGTCAGCTAGCCAAGAAACTTTATGGGGTGTAGTTCCATCGCATTGGGGCCATAGTATCCTGTTGCGGTTACCTCTGTTGGTTCTGTTCAGACTTGCATGAACCAATCACCATGCAGATGATAGGAAATTGACGCGGTATCGAAGGCATGTGAGAGATAATTCGTGGAAATGATTCGCTCGGCTCATTATATCGGCTGAAAGTTGCGGCTGACAAGGGGTGATGGATGTGCCGCCCACTTCTTTCAGCGACCCCTCTTCCCCGTTTCTTTGTTGCAGATGTGGCCTTTTTGTTCGGGTTTGCTTAATCCCTCGATCCTCTGGTAATATTTATAACACAAATCCGAATTTGGCCATGAACGGATATTCGACCAAGCCTGATCCTGACTCGCGGCTCTTGGAGGCTCGGCCCGAAGCCGCAGAGGGAGAAAGCGGCGGCGAAAAGGACTCCATGTTCGTTGAAGTAAGCAATTGATATCAGGCCATCCAAACATAGAAAATAGCTCATGGGAGACTCCTGCTCTCCAGGTGTCCGCAGTAACTGATGCGGCATCTCTCGCATCGAGTATCCTCAAATATCGTGTGGAGAATGGCCGCACGTATCACGCATACAAGGCGGGATGTGAGAACAGCCCTTCTTCCAGGTTACTTTCAGGAAACGATTGACAGGATTTTGGCATAGCATATATCCTACCCAATGATGAGGTCAGTGTTCTCATCAAATGTGTGTGACCTTTTCAACTGCTGACTACGATATGCAGATTGAGAATGATCGCCTTGGTAACCAACGGGAAACGAAGCGCTTCCATCCTCGGAAACAATTCAACTGACGAAACCCAGACCAGCAACATCACCTCGCCTTACTCACGCTCAATCACTGTTTATTCAGATCGCCGATAGGAAATGACGAGGGACCTCGACGGGTTCTTGACGCGGGTTGTGGAACGGGTATCTGGGCAATGGACTTTGGTATGTTCCTGTGACAAAGTATCGACAGGAGTGTCTGACCATAGCACAGCCGATGAGAATCCAGAAGCAGAGGTAATCGCCCACCACCCAGCGATTCCTCTACTAACATAACCAAGGTCACTGGAGTCGACTTGAGCCCCATCCAGCCAACATAGTAAGACCAACCAGTTTATTCACGTCTAATCACTAGCAGTGACTAATATATGTGTACCAGTGTCCCATCAAACCTTTCTTTCTTCGTCGACGACCTTGAGGCGGAATGGACTTACTCCAAGCCCTTTGACTTCATCTATCTGCGGGCGATGACAGGATCTATTCGTGACTGGCCCAAGCTCTTCAGCCAGGCATTTGAGTGAGTTTGTTCTATGAGCCTTTATAATGGTTATCACGTATTGATGCCGTCTGACCATCGATACCAGCAATCTCTCACCCGGTGGATACATCGAGCTCATGGATCCCATCTACCCGGTCACCAGTGATGACGGGAGTGTCCCTCAAGATTCTGCAGTTTACAAATGGAGCTGTTTGATGAACGAAGCAGCCACCAAGCTGGGTAGCGGCCTCGATTCCGGCTTGCGTTATAGAGACCAACTCGCGGAAGCCGGGTTTGTCAACATCATCGAAGAGCCGTACAAGTGGCCTATGAATTCTTGGCCTCAGGACAAGGAAGGCAAGGAATTGGGAGCCTGGGGAAATGTGAATCTCGTGGGAGGGGTCCAAGGCCTCAGCTTGGCTCTGTTCACGCACGTATTGGGATGGTCAAAGAATGAGCTGGAAGTTTTTCTCGTTGACGTTCGAAGAGACCTGAAAGATAGAAATATGCATGGATACTGGCGTGTGTAAGTGTGGACATTGTCTCATCTATGAAAAGGTCGGAACTGACTGGCCGCAGGAACGTTGTCTACGGACAGAAGCCAGAGTACATGTAGGAGTTTGCGACCGGCCCTTATTTTTGCATTTGGAAAAGAAATAGAGAAATACACTTGGCCTTAATACTCAAAATACTAGCTGTTCAATGCCACCCCATTCTCTTTGGGGTCACGCCTGCTTTGCTTGTGTTGAGGACCCTCATCATCTTCCGAGAGATGATGCCGTTTGCGCGACAGCGATTTGATCTAAATGTCAGCACTGCTCTCCGTATTGATGGTGCTTTCAATTTTCGATTGGCCGATGATGTAGGATGCCTCAGCTCCAGCCAGTAGTGTTTCAAGAGTTCCTCGGTTTTCTGGGTGTTGGGAAGCCATCTGGGCAAAGAATGCAAAAAGATCGAGGAAGTGATGCAACTTCGAGGCTTGCTGGCTTTGACTAGTTGAGCGACAAGTGCGTGACAACAGAGTAGCCACGTTCCGAGTCCATGTCTCTGTCTTCGTGCAAGTAGCTGTGAATTTCCTTGGACCTTTAAATGAAGTCTCGGACGGTTCGATGAAGAAACTCGACTTGAAAGCGATATTCTTGTTCCACGCTGTCAAAACGGAGACTCGGGAGTGTGACCAACCAGGAAGATCAAATTTGCAAGATGTGCTGGACGAGATCCGGGCATTCGCGAAAAATTTCGAATAGTAATTCACGCAGTATACCTTCCTGTGACTTCAGAAGCTGGGATCCCAGCAGCCACAAGTACATGGCAATCACCAAAGTCTTTCCCTTTAAGTTCGCCTAGACATCTAAATATTCGATCTCTTCGTCTCAGAGTGATCGCACAGAAACCTCATGAGAGTTGATTTTTCAGACCTAGGTTTGTAGACTCCTGTCTCGGTTCTCAACCACCGAATGTAATCGATCGGATTGTCGCTGCTCGAACTTTCCTCATCGAGGATCCAAGTAAAGGTCCTGGTGTGTGCATCTTCTGTTCTGCGAGGATGAGCCGTCAGATCACTGAAGCGGAGGCTCTTTGGTAACTCCAGGTCGGCCGTTGCTGTGCTTCCCTTGGTCTCCAGGGCTGTGAAGGAGAGGGAAACCTGTTGGAGACTATTGCATAGGCCTTCGAGGTCATCCCGTGTGGGAATGGGGACTGACGTGACCTGAGGAAAACCGCCATTATCTCGTAAAAGAGGTTGTAATGCATCCAAAAGCTCCCTTTTGAGAGCTTCAATGTCTGCTCGTTGTTTGAGCTCGAGTCTTGCATTTGTGTCTCCGATATGCTGAACCGACTTCGGCACCTCTGATTGAAACTTGGCTTCTATGATGAGCTGGTTAATAAATGCCGCCCTGTGCTCTAAGAATCCGTCCTTGACTCTCGTTTTCTGGCAGAATCGTTTGAACCGTTAGCTGCGCATTGTGATTACAGCTAACCTAGGTAGGTACCTTAGAGAACAATCGTTGGGCTGGAGCTTGTACTCATTTCAAAATATTTGTCATTTATTCTAGGTACCTACCTAGATTCAGGTTGTTTATTCCACTTGAGTTGCTCCCCTTGCCTCTATAATCGTCCTCAGAATTCCTACAACTTCCGCTTGCTCCTCAGCCCTCTCCTCATCCGTTACACCCTCAACGCGGTTCTGCGCCCCGGCTATCTGCACTTCCCACTCGCTCACACGCGCCTCAATCTCCTCGAGAAGCGAATTCCCTTGACGCTTCAGCTGCCCCCGCCTTCTCGGAGCGTCGAGCTCGAGGTTCATCCTATCCGAGATGATTTGACTCTTGACATTGTACCACTGTCTCAACAGCTCGGCAACCTCTTCCACGTCGCTCCACTCGATCGGCTCTTCGGCGAGGTCCTTTTCTTGCACCTCGGCCCCGGTCTTGTCGCTGCTGTAGTATAAACGCAAGGTCTCCTGGAACGAGCTCACGGGCACGAATCCCGTGCGTTCGCTGGCGGCGCTCTCAAGCGCAGCGGGTGTGTCTGTGTTGGCCTGGCTGTCCTTGGGTCCCAAAAGTCTGTATGCCACGATCATAATGACCGCCAGCACCGGCGACAAAAGGTATGCGATGAGTTGGACCGCAGTCTGATCGAGTGTCGTGGCCGTGCCGGCGAAGGTGAGGATGAAGACTTTGGAATCTGCGATGTCGTTTCCGTATGCGGAGATGATGGTATTTGCGTCCGTTGATACGTTGAAGCTGCCGTTAACGGCCATGACATAAGGAGGGAGTCTCCCAATACGCCACTCGACGGTGCTGAGGTTCATGAGCCACATCCATTGTGTGTAATTGGTGGTGGTGAGATTGTAATCCTTCCAGGCCTCCATAGTGGGTGAAGATTGACGGTTTGCGTGAGGTTGGATAGGATACAAGAGGACGAAAAATGGCTTGATAGAGAATATCGGGATGTTTGGGTAGCCTCACGGGGCGGGGAGATAAGGAACACGTGCACCCAGACAGTCCATTGGTAACAGACAACGCACTGCAAGATGAGTCTTTACTTCAGATTGTATCCTGGACCAACGCCCTACCGTCGGTACCGGTATCGCAAATCAAACTCCCGCTAGCCGAGGAGCGAGAATGGTCGACCAGGTCATTTCAACTTGGAACGGCCTGGACAAGGCAGAACGCATGTCGGCAATGTAATTACATGATATCCCGCATTTTCAGCTCGCATCTCATTCGCAAAACAGGTTGAAAATCTCACGTCAGATGATGGGGACTGACTCGCTGGCTAGCGGTTGCCTTGCAGAAGTCGCACAACCTTTGATCTGCGGGAAATGTCTTCCGCTGGTTCGCAACTTGTCCGCCTGCGGCGCGGGGACGGGATGGCTTCAAAGCTGAAAGCTAGCGAGCGGGGTTGGATGTGGGATGCAGTTGAGGCTGTTGAGCGACCCGCGTCCTGCTATCCGTACTAGCTGGGGGATACGCCCATCCCTGCACTCACAAATGTGGCTACGAATGAGAAGTACTGCAAGTACGAGACGGAGTCTCAGCTGAAAGAATAGGGGCAGAGTGAGTGATAGCCAGGGGGAGTGTGCATACAGTATCAAGTCATCCATGTTGCGCCTCGATAAAGCCTTGTAAGTTGCCTGCCGCTGCCCCCGCTCCCCGTGGATTCGAGGTTGGGAGAAGCGCCCTTGCTTGCTTTCTAGTATACAAAGATACATATAGAATATCTTGCACTGAGGTTGTGGGTGCAGAGCTCAATTGAGTGTATTGACGTGGAGTGAATTGGGGGGGATGGACACTCGTTGCTTCCGCGACTTATTGATCGATGATACACCAGACGGTTGCCGTGGCCTTTTTTACAATATCGTACCCAGCTCCCTAGATGTACTCATTTATTAGACTCCAAGGGTAGATTCTACGCTAAATAGACATCAATACTTGGCAACGCACTCCCCCTTGACAATAACCCGCGTGGAGTTGTCCTTCCTTCCATCGCCAACCCTCGTGAGACAGGGAAGCGTCATGAACTCGACCGTGAGGCTCTCATCCCATGCCCCATTTGCATCTTGGAAACGCTCTCCAGCGACGATAGATTCGCCGTAGTGACACGTCTCCAGCACCCACTGTGCCCTCTGCGAGCCCATCTCAAGAGCAAGCACAGCCGTAGACTCTGCAATCTCCGTCAGGTCGTTCCTCGCCGATGGTGCCAGCCCAGTCGAGCTAACGCGCTCCAGCGAGGAATAGAGCTCGTCCGTGACGACGCGGACGTTCTCGCGGATCGCTTGCACGTAGTTGTTGTCGTTCATCTGGCATTTGAGCCCGGAAACGAAGCCCTCGAAGAGCTTTGCGCGAGTGACCTCAATCTCCTCGACAGCGCCTTGGTTCCTCCCGTCGTCTTTTGACACACTCAAGAGCTGTATCAAATCGTTTGCCAGGCCATATCCGCGGCTCCCGGGACCACCAAACGCTCCCAGTCCCTTGGAACCGCTGAAGAAGCCTCGCATGAGCACGCCCCAGCACACACCACGCACAAAGTGAGGCCATCCGCGGCTGCTCCCTCGCGCGGCGTCTCTGGCGAGGAATTCCGTCGGGTCCATGTCGTGGTCGAGACGGCTGGGATCCGGGCGAGACACCAGAGCAACGAGGTTGGTGATGCGTTGGGCCAGTCTGTGGAAGCTTCCCTGGAAGCTGTCGTCGGGCATGGGTCTGTAGTTGTCGGTTCCCGTGGGCTTGCTGAGGTAAAGTCTGAGGCTCTTGAGCCTCTTCTCGGCTTCCTTGAGCATCGCTTGATGTTGCGCCCTCTCTCGCTGGAGCTCCGATGCGTGTTTCTCCTCGAGGGACTTGATCTGTCCGTCTTTTTTGCCGATTTCCGTCTGCAGCTGCTGACTATGCTTCTGCTCCAGATCCCTTTCGCGTTCTTCGTGTTTCGACTGCCTTTCTTCCAGTATTCTCACGTGGGCCTGACCCATTTCTCTCATCTTCGTATCCCGCCGTCCGACCTCGTCTCGTCGTGCCCTCCTCTCACGCTCCAAAGCCTGCTCGTGTGTCTGAGCGAGCCGGGACTTCTCAGCATGATGTGTTTGTATCATCTGGGCCATGTTCGCTCGGTGTGCGCGAGTAAGTTGGACCTTCTCAGCTTGATGCTCGTCCAAGGTTTTATCCATGACCTGGGTCGTTTCTTCTGCCGTCTGACTCATTTTTCGTATTTCCTCCTTCTTCGCGCCCAGCTCTCGGTCTTTGTACTGCCCAATCTCCCTCAGGTGTGCAATTTCCCTCGACTGGTGGCCTGCCTCCCGCTGCATTCGCGCCCTCTCCTCTGACGCTTCACCAAGTCGCCCCGAGGCCCAGCGGAGGACTGTGGCAACGCTTTCCAGCCCCTTGGGCACTTTGTTCTCCTTGCGGAACTCCTTCAGCGCCTTGGAATCCTCGGGGGACAAACCGAACTTCTGAGGTTCTTGATCCGATGGTCGAGCAAGACCGTTGAGTCTTCGCAACAACATGCTCGGTTTCCGTGGAGTGGCATGGTCGTCTGTCTCGGAATTTCGGGTATCGAGATGGGTTTGATCGTTTGTCTCGGAATTTCGAGAACCAAAACGGTTTTGGTCAACCGTCTCGCAATTTCCAGCATCGAACTGGGCCAACTGGCTTGCGTCGCGTGCCTGAGAATTTCGGACATCAAGACGGGCTTGATCGTCTGCTGCGAAACCCCGAGCATCAAGATTGGTTTGACCGTCTGCCGTGAAATTTCGAGCATCAAGAGGGGTTTGACCATCTGCTGCGAAACCCCGAGCATCAAGATGGTTTTGGTCATCCGCCTTGCAACTCTCATCGTCAAAATGGCTTGCGTCGCGTGTCTGGGAATTCCGGCCATCAAAATGGGTTTGGTCGTTCACATCGAATTCCCCGACATCAAGATGGTTTTGGTCGTCTGGCTCGGAATTTCGGGCATCAAAATAACTTTGGTCGTTTTTCGCAGAATTCTCGGCAACAGACTGGGTTTGGTCGTCCCTCTCGTGATTCCCGGGATCAAAACTGTTCTGGTCGTTTCTCTCGTACTTCCTGGCACCAAAACGGTTCTGGTCGTCCCGGTCGTGATTCCATGTCCTGACATCGAAATGGCTCTGGTCGTCCCTCTCGTGATTCCCGGGATCAAAATGGCTCTGGTCGTCCCTCTCGTATTTCCCGGCATCAAAATGATCCCCGCCGTCCAGCTCATATCGTTCGCTGGCATCCAACTCAACGCCAACATGACGGCTGCGGGCGGGTTCTGTCCTTATTGGGGTGTTTGTCGCTGGTCTTGATGGAGCATTGGTCGGGAGCTCATGTTGCACACTGGGGGAGCCATGATCTGCTCTGGAACGCCCTGGGTGGTTGAATAAGTCAACAGCCGTTTCATCTTCTGAGTCTTGATTAAGGAAGTTCTCTCCGAGAACATGTACGGCTCTTGGCCCGGGCTGAGTCGAGGCACGCTGAGTAGCCCGAGTTGCGCGTGAACCGTAAGATGAATGAGCGGCAGAGACGCAATTCTGTTGACCTTGGCCGGTACGTGGTAATCCTCTGTAGTAAGATGTACGGTTTCGATCCGATGGTTCCTTCAATGACTCTGGAATGATCTCCTTGGATGATTCAATTGGTGGTAATTGAGGTGGTCCAATGTTGGTCTCGGGCGGCTGCGAGGGAGTAAGCGAGTGTTGCCAGCCCGTCTCTGGCTTTGGTCCTACTTACAAGGGGAGGAAACCCGCCAGGTTTCTTTTTCCGATATTTGTTACTGAACTGCTTCTGCAATTTACGCATGGTGAGGGATGAGGGAGCAATTGCAATGTTGGAGATGAGAAGATAGCAGACGGTTCAAACAATTTGATGGTCTCAAATAACCCTTGCTGGGTTCAATGTCGGCGGACTGGCCAGTACGACCAGCGAGAGGATGGATGGAGGCCCGGCGCTTTCCAGGTACGAACGAGCCTGACGAGGAGTGATCTCAGGCGATGTGCTGTCGGTATGTACATACGACACCCTCTCTGGGCAGACTGCAGTCCTCCGTCAACTAATATGCAACTAGAATGCAGCTAGGTGCCACACCACCACCACCGCCTCGTTTGCCTAAGCCCTCTTTCAAGGCATCGGCCCAATGAGCGCCATCTTGACCAAACAAGTCGCAGCAGGGAGCAGGGCAGATTAACCGCTGTGGAAGAGACGTGTATGTATCCCCAGTCACCACCCCTTCACCAGGGAGTCTGCGTATCACAAGTAGATATTTACTGGTTCCCATATCCAGAGCCAACGCAGGCTATCAAACATTGGACAATCCTCTCACAATCGCAAATGGGATAGCGACGAGCCGACGACGTCTACTAAGACTCGGATATCCCGTCAAGATGGTCAATCACTCAAGAGACGAATCCTTCGAGCTACGGCGCGGCCATCTGCCGCCTGACTTTGGCCGTAGCGAGATCCCGGGCCTGGAAAGCGAGCTCTTGTCCACCGGAGAACCCCGATTTGTCATTTGTTTTGACTACGGAACGACGTACAGCGGTGAGCTTGGCACATCCTTCATTGCAGCCTACAGCCTTGACTGACTTGATCTCTGTCACCTGGGAGCAGGTGTCGCCTGGGCCATGACCGACCCGGAGAGTCCACATCTCAGCGAAGTCCGCATCGTGGACAATTGGCTCGGGAACATCAGCGAGAAAGTTCCATCGCAATACACATTCTCTCGATCCGATCCCCAGTGGGGAAATATTAAGCATGCCGACTACGTGATTCGTCTCTCCAAGCTCAAGTTCCAGCCTTCCAAGCGCCTCACGGCTCTACGGGAGCTCAAGGAAGCCATGCAAGACATTCGCCAAGTCGAGGCGCGGTCGCGAAGCAATGTTGATGTGCAATACCCTCTTCACTTGGCCAAGAGCGCCCCTGAGATTGTTAAGGCCTACCTCAGTGAGGTTGCCGACAACGCTCGGGGGCAAATCGTGAATGACGACATAAACAATGCCCGGAGACTGGAGGAATATCCCATCGACCTTGTCATAACGCATCCTGCGGTAAGGGGGACTGCTATCTTGCCGTGATGAACTTGCTGACACAAAGGCATCAGGAATGGACCTATGGGGCTTGCAATCAAATCTTTCGAGCTGCCAACGAGGCATTCATGGGAGCTTTCCAGGAGTATCTCGACTTTGATAGAATGGGGGACATCCGCCTCGTATCGGAGCCCGAAGCTTGCGCCCAATGGACCATGAAGGGAGCCCGAGAGGAAGGAATTGATCGACTCCGAG
Organism: Thelonectria blattea; assembly: GCA_024115155.1. Lineage (NCBI taxonomy): Eukaryota > Fungi > Ascomycota > Sordariomycetes > Hypocreales > Nectriaceae > Thelonectria > Thelonectria blattea. The sequence goes on from JAMQMW010000799.1 coordinate 40,807, forward strand.
TTGTATGTCCCTTCGTAACCAATATTTTAGAGTCTGACTGACGCAGCGACCCAGGGGCAATGCTTTACTGTGGTTGATGCCGGCGGTGGCACGGTGGTGAGGATGTCCAGTTGGCAGGATGACACTTTGCAGAGACTGATGGAGTGCAGGACTTGGTTTCGTACCGCGTCGACCAAGTATCGCCAACCTTCAAGTTTAGCAAGTTCACGAGTGTTTGCGGTCAGCTCCAAATTCCAACCCGGCGAGTCCCTCAACTGACGTGGTCACAGGTCGAAAGTGCGGTGCCTCGTACATCGACCACAATTTTCTCAACGTCTATCTTCCCCGAAAGCTCGGCCAAGAAGACTTCAAGCGCGTCACCACATATGACCTATCCGAGTCAGAGAAATACGGCCAAGGATCCAACGTCAGCCTCAACAAGAACCTTCAGACGCTCCTGGAGAGGTTCCTGGTCATCAAGCACGGCTTCAGAGGACCCAGCGATCGACCGGCGCGACTTGGTCTTACCGGTAATGTAGAGCTGCAAAACGACCCCGCGCGGGGAATCGAAGACGGACAGCTATTGATCACGAGGTGAATTACGTTTCGCCAACTAGTAGCACCAGAAGGCTAACCATGTGGGTGGCACGAAGCGACGACCTTGTACAGATGTACAGTTACTCCTTGAGGGGAACTATAGGACTCATTTGGGACCAACACAACGAAGTCAGGAGGAAGGGAAGTCAAATCAAGGTACGAAAGAAATGCCCCTTGCTGTCAGTCTGATCCTTGGCTCACCTACCCTACCCTACCAAGACACTCCTCCTTTCAGGTGGATTCTCGGGCAGCGACTATCTCTATAGAGAGATTGATAGAGCCGCTCTCCAAGACGGCTATACCGTGACCAGGGCGAAGAACATGTAACAGTTCCAGTGTCCCTCTACCCTTTTACGTCGTTTGACTAACGCTTCATAGGTGGTCCGCTGCAGTTCGAGGAGGTGTCCTCACCGGACTTGGGCTCGGGTGCGAGCAACCAGCACCAAGCGTCGCTTGCCCCTACGACATTGGAATTGTCGTGGCCGAGTCGTGGCGGGAGCACAAGCATCAAGGATCGCGGTGGTTCACCGATACATTTGACGATGTGAAAATGGCTGACAGTGCCATCGACTGGCTGGTGGACAAGGGTGACCTCATCTGGCCGCACGAGGACATTAGAGTGGTTCGACGCATCAGAAAACGCTTCTCTCGCGACAGCGCGAGGAATGGGAACATCAAAGTCGTCACCATGGCCCATACCGACAGGGCGATGCCCCGGCCAGTCTACATTCCAGCAAATGGCTTGCGTGAGTCTTGAAAACTACATGTTATGCACCTTGATCCGGCCGGCTGACCTTTCTCTCATCCACAGGCTACGCATCTTATCATGATCTGCCATACGACATGGACAGTAAAGCGCTGCCGGAGGGCGTGCGGCCCACGACTTCGCCAGGGAGAAACGGGCAATACGAATGGCTGGAAATGGACCTGGAGCTTTGCGTCAATCAGCAACTCGCCGAGTTGCAGTTGCTCATAGGCCAGGAGACGAATGCCAATGGGGAAATTGTTCGGCCTGGCTTTCCCCTCAACAGACCTCCTTGTCAGATTAGTTTCCCGGAGGCTCTTCCAGCGACAGGTTAGAGTAGACCTTGCATGAGCATGGATTTGCAGAGTTTTGGACCCAGGTATTTATTATTATGCATGTGTTACCTGGGATAGTAGTGGAATACGCCGGATAATATAGAGTACGGTACAGGAGGATTTCATCAGAGATGGAGGTCATGGATGTACTGCCTGCAGGTAGGCATTTCGGGTCAACGGCTTGCTTGACACCTTGGCAAGAGTTTAGCAAGTTTCTCTCACTTTTTCCCCATTATTCATATTACAGTTAACCCTTACGTACTACCAGTATCTAGCCTAGGTAGTCCAGTATCCTGTGGCCGATAATGCTGCACTGTAGATTGCACGCCCCCTCCCGCACACGTTTGTTCCATTTGAGGTTGAACTTTGAACTGTTGCAACTCTTTCCTGGAGCAGCCTGCAGCGAGCTAATGTACGACCGCGGCGTCCCGGTGACCGCTTTCAGCCCATTTCAAGGATCTGCAAGCCCATCCACACGCACTATCACTGCAGAGCCTCACAACAACGCACCACCGTCCCCAACTAGCGGTTGCCTTGCAGCAGCTTAGCACACCGAGCACAATTGTGCTCCAGAGTCCCCAGCCTCCCACCGGAGCGCGATTTAATATGATTTGCGACTTGTTGGACTTGGCTCGGATCTACGGAAGACTGCCCGGAGTTCGAACTGTGCCTCATGCCGGCCCGGACGGCGGAGGGTACTTGGGAGTACTTCAGGCTCATTTTCTTAGTGTTAGGCTCCAGACTCAACTGAGCCTCACGCAAAAGAGATCTGCAGACTGCTGGACCCCGCCCCCCGTGAACTCTAGAGGACCAGAGTGCTGCGGTGTTTTTGTCAACGAAAGGACCTCGAACTGAGACTTTGCGCTTCTCGAGCCCATGGTTCATTGATGCACCGAGAGCCCCCGATGGATGTGAATAATACCAAAACCATCGAAGACCTCTGGTCCACGTCCCTTCCAAAGCGACCACTCCCTGCAGACGGAGTAAATGGAGCCCGGGTTGTCGTCATCGTCTGGCTTCTCATTACGAGCTACTTCTCCTGGGCATTCGACAGACAGACCTCAAAGATTTTTAAACAACCAACACACTCGTCGATCAAAGATGGCATGAAAAGCATCAGATGGTCTGCGATTTTTCTAGCATCGTCAGTAAAATGTATCAACCTTCGCTCCATTTCGGATACTGACTCTTGGGCCGTCCAGATGGTACTTTATTCTCGTTATTGATCGATGGCTTCACTACAACAAGGTAATGTCCCGGCCGGGCTACATTATCATCGACGCCTTCTTCGCCCCCCTCGATCTCTTCGCCTCCATCCTCATGCTCTGGGGAACGTACCAGCTTGTAAGAAGCCGAGTGGATGGCTTCTACACTCAGGAAAAGACCGACTTCAGGTGGTGGGTGCCCGTAAGCACCCTGTTGACGCTCTGCTACATCACTGCGGCATACGTCATCCTGTACTTCGAAGAGACCAGTCTCTGGATGGCGTTCTCCAAGCTTGAGCTCCTTGACGGTACTGCAAAGGCTCGGAATGTAGCAGAGATCGCAATGCGTTCTCTTTTCTTCGTGGCCACCGTCGCGGTTCTGGTGTTTGCGATTTTCGCTTGGTGGAGGATCAGCAGGAACCACGCAGACTCTCACAAGGTCTGAGAAGAAACTACCTAGTCCAGCTCAAGATCCGGTTGCTAACGGTCAATTTAGTCTATTCTGTGCCTCCTCGCAGCCGCCTTCTCCCTCCTCGTTCGAAACGCCTTTGCCGTCGCCGTGTGCGGACCAAAGGGCAGACACCCAGATCTCATTCTCCCGCGCGACGCCACATACGGTCTTTTCAGCGCGCTGTTCCTCATATTCACCTACTGGGCTTCCAGGGAGACTGTCAAGGAGATGGGGAACAGCGTGGACAGCCAAAACTGCGTCGAGTCGGACGTGAGAAAGTTCATCATCGACAAGCTGGAGGAGGACACGCAACACCGCCTGGCCGAGTCACCGCCATTTGGGGACCTTCTACAAGCCATCAGAGATCCCGTCAACTTTGAGAGGATCACGGGGCCGGACACGCTGTCGCATTCTGTCGGTGTACCAGACAATGACAAGCGTAGGTTTTTAGACGAGTACGTCAAGTCCCTGCGCTCGGAGTACGGCGAGATGAATCCGAGGTTGGGGAAGAACTACGAGAACACTCGTCCGGGGTCTGTGGGAAGTCGGATCCTGAACCTGAGTCGTAGGTCGTTGAGAGGACGAAATAGCGTGGCGAGCAAGAGTAGTCGCGGGACCCCTCCTGTCAGCACTCGAGGAAATTCTTATCACGCTCCACCGGTAAGAAGAATGGGAAGTCTAAGGGAATAGCAAACTGGATTTTAGAGAGACATAATGCGACCAGAGTGGCGGTGGGGGTAGTTCGCAAGGTAGAGGATGAATACATGTATTGAGCTTTACACATTCTCTAAATCCCAGCTCATATTACCAGCCTTTTACAAATTCCGTAACATTAGAATAGACTGCATCAATCATGTCACATTCTTGTACCAAATTACAAGGGCTCATAACGCCATCCTGTGCTCGCCGTCGAGTATGTACTCGTGCTCCCCATCCTCGAAACACCACGTTTTTTCGTCTTTATCCTTTCAAACTCTTCCTCCGTAAACCCCATTCCCCCCTCCGGATCGAAATGCCGACCTTTGAACAACTGATCCAAGTGTCGAGTCCACGCCTCCCAAGGACCCAGCGGCAGCTTCTCGGCACATCTGACGTGCAAGTCCGGCGACCTCCGACGCATCATATGCATCAGCAACCGCAGCCAGGCGTCTGCCGGTCTTCGCGTGCCGCAGTCGACGGCGAGAAACTTGGCCAGCGCGATGCATACCACGTCTTCGTTGCGGCCTCCGAGGATTTCACGCATCGAGAAGACGATCTCGCGGTGTTCGCTGTCGGCCTGTCTTACACACGACGTTGCTTCAGAGGGATCGAAGCCCCGGATCATGGCGATTAATATCATGTCTCGTAGCTTTTCCCTGTCGCTGTCGTCGTCGAGAGAAACTTCCCAGACGGGGTCGCCCAAGGCGTGACTGATGGCCGTGACCGTCTCCAACTGCAGCTTTCCCTCGCCCTCGATCTGGCTAGAGTAGAGCGCGATGACGAGAAACTCTACGAGAAGATCTCTCACATCATTGGGAGCCTTGTCCATGCTGCGAAATATGGAGGCAATGGTTGGGTTTGTCGGCACAATGCAGAGTCTGTCAATGTACCTGCGAGGCCAAGTCCGATGAAGCCAGTCTGCCGACAACATCTCGTGGGCTAGGTTGCTAAGCTGGTGAGCGTATGCCTCATTGACCTCTCCTTGAAGGAATCTGTCGAGAAGTTGTTTCTGGGCCTGGTATAGAACTCGCATGGAGTTTCGTTGAAGGTTGAATCCCACCCCGAAGGCGTTCTGCAAAGTTGGGGAGGGCCGCAAGACTCGGAGGGCTTCGGTGAGGCAACGTATGGTGCGTAAGATCTCTGCACCGCGAAAGCACCGCACGTACGCGTCCAAGGCGGAAATATCAGACGGGGACTCGAGCGTCAACGCAGTCTCGAGCCGCTCAACGACTTGCCAGTTCAACGTCTTCGGTTCCACGCAAAGAGTAATAAAGAGCCGAATGGCCTCACTCCCTCTACGGATACTCGCGTCGAACAGTGTCAGGACATAATCCAAAATGGTGTCGTCGCCGCGTGGTGGTAGATTAAGCACGTCTTGCCCAAACACGCCGGGGCTGGAGAGGCGACGAACTCTTCGTCCACCTTCGAAGTCTGGCCCCTCAAGATCGAGAATAGGGACAAGTGTTTGCAGGAGTTCTTCGGGTATTGAATCTTCCCACGCGGAGATTCTATCGAGATTCGGTGACCAAGCTGCCCATGTCGGGATCAGGGGCTCGGAGACAATGTATGGACGCAGTCCGCGAGTTGCTTCGTTTCGGACAAGTTGGCCTAGACCGTCGAGGAGGTCATAGACTTGGCGCCATTTTCGACCGTCAACGAATGGCACGAGGGTTCGTTGAAGGTTCTCCCTGTAGTTGGTGTACTGTAGTGTTGCTCTCACAAAGTCCAGGGGCAGAACCTCTTCGCACGCCTCATTTCCAACAAGATTGAGCGTCCTCATCAAAGGTGGCAGCTTCGAATTGTCGGTGACAACAAGCAGCAAGTCGTTCACCAGGTCCCTCAGCCCGTCGGTGTGAAAGAACTCGGGCTTCGACTTGCACGCCAACAGCAGACATTGGAGATAATCTTTGGCGCGGCGGAGGAAGTTTGGGCCGCCCGAGCAGAGGTCACGCAGCACCTTGAGCTGACCAAACATGTGGTCGTCTGTCACGACGTGCAGGCACGCAACGACTCCCGCGGCATAAGCCCAGAGCTCGTCCTTGAAGCCATCGAGGGCCAAGACGACGAGGGTGTGGCAGTCGTCCGAACGAGGCTCCACGCCGCCCAAGCCCAGGTATCGCTTCTTCGAGGATGTTTGGATCAACGTGTCGGTCAGCGCCTGGACTTCGCTGAAGGGGAAATAGTCCCAGTTGCCCGACTCGAGCAGGTTGACGGCTGTCGTCGCGCGGATCTGTTCTCTCCAGAGCTTTGGCGAGAGGGACGAGGGAAAAAGGCGTTGTTTCAAAGATGAGAGAGACATTGGCCGACATTTTCTGGCCTCTGTGAATGGTACATGGGCATGTAGGGAGGTCCTCGTTTGTGGCGGCCGAATCCGTTACGATCCACGTCCTAGACTCTGGACTTGGCGAGGCAAACTCGAGGCAGCAGGAAATAGGTACCCTTGGGTCACTATTTTTCAACCGCTTGGGGGTACACACTCCCTGGAAAGGTACTCCCAAGTCACTCTTTCAAGACTGCCGGATGCACAGCCGTACAGTAGCGTCAAGCTTGGTGACGTGGGTTGCAGCAGACCGCATTAGTGCTCAGCCCCCATTGTGATTTGGCCACCACCTCTTGTTTTCAGGTGATTGGAGCGTCCTGGCACTTCGCGATGGCTGCCGTTTCCGACGGCTTGCAGCGGGCATGCAAGGATGCAGATGTACATTTTATTCTATTTCGTAAGAGCAATTCGTCCGGGTGGCACACAGCGGTCATATTCACGGTATAAACCAACAGTATACCTCCAGACGCCCGTAGAAGCAACAAGAACATGTCCTTTTTAATATATACACATATATCCCACTAAATAACACGAAACATATTTTCCTTCACTCCTCTCTTCAATCCCACAGCTTTGCCATTCTCATACTCGACTCCAGCGCCGCCGCCACCTCCTGATAGGCTCTCCAACTTCTCTCGTAGCTCTTCGTCCAGCTCCGCACTTGTCTTTGCGTGCGTAGGAAAAGATTTTGTTTTCTCGACAGCAGGTGTCTTTTGTTTGTTCAGCGATTGGTCAACGGACAACTTTGAAGACAAGAGACTTGGCGGCGCGGTTGAATGAAGGCTGGCGTGGAACTGTTTTCGTGAAGCAGCGTATGCTACGAGTCGTTTCATATCCCCTGTCGCCTTTTTAAGGAGGAAGAAAATAATTTGAAGGGTAATGAGAAATAATGTGGTGGTGAGAGGTTCAAGTTGCCATATGGTCGGCTGATATGGTTTACTGCTGCCCCTACGTCATTGTCACGTCAGGAACGTCTGCGTTTTAATCCGGATTAAGGATCGTGAGATTCGTGACTACTTTTGTCAGACGGAGCTAGCCGCGTCACGTGACCGGCCTCGTAAAGAGGGGAAAGACCCCGCGATTTGAGGGAGCAGAACAATCAAGAATCATCATCCTATTGAAGGGATCATCTTTGATCAATTGAATAGCCTCAAATTGGCACCCAATTATCTCTCTATCTTGACCCCTTTGACGTACCAACTCGGGCCACAACTCAACTTCCTGTGTGTCTGACAATTAAGAGTCTCAGTGATTTTTACCACACGAGAAACCGAAAATACCTCCTTCCATCGAACAACATCGAGATCCATCCGATCCATTATGAAACGACCGATATAATATCAAATGATCTTATTGCTGAAGACCTAAAGGTTAAGTTAACCGGATCTGGCAACTGGGTCCCTTGGAAGTCTATCTTTAAGTCTAAGGCACGCGCTATGGACCTATGGACCTCTATTGACCCAGGAGCAACTAATCGAGAGGCTTTTCTTATGCAGCCTTAGGTTTCAAGTTTTAACGAGCCTTTAGGGGTCTAAACCTATCGTGCTGGTGGGTTTACCGATAAGGATAAATACTGACTGGACCTCTTCAAGATAAAGCATTAATAATACGATATTTAGCGCAAGTCAATTATCGCCTTAAAGGATTGGGTAATGGCTACTATTGCCCCTGGACTTCGATAGGCTTCTTGCAGGCCTGAAGAAAACCTATAATAGTGGTTCCAAGCGCTCCAGGAGTCTGCTGGCATAGACGAGCAACTTGCCCACGCCCATGCAACCAGGGCCTACCAGCAGTTTATAACCCCTACCTTGAAGGTTCCGAAGGACCTGATCAAATAGGTCGAGCAGTTCAAATCTATAATGCTTGAGGCCTAGACCCTGAGGGTTCCAAATGCCTGCGATGCGCACCTCTGGTATGATGCCCTCGAGGATATTACCCGAACATTCCTCGGCGTTTAACTAAAAATGTGGAGGAACTAATTCACCTCTGAGATTGATAATAATATACTCTCCTTCCGGAAAGTCGCCCAAAAGATACGCTATGAAGTTACCCGCGAGCAAGCACTTAAACCTTCCCATTGCGGCGTGAAGCGTGGAGCCGCCTTCCCGGCAGGATTCGAGGAGGAAGAACCTACCCTTGATGATGATTCATCCGATTAAATGGTTCCTGAGCCGAAGAAGGCCAGGAAGAAGTTAAAGACTGAGAATCGTCGCGCCGGACTAAAGGCCCAAAAGCCGAAGAAAAAGGAAAACCCTAAGAAGGGCGGTCCGGCTCGGTTAGGCAGGAAAACCTGCCAAGCCTGTGGTCAATTTCATGACCTAACTACGTGCTATTACATCAATAGCAGCAATGCACCTGAGTGGTTCAGGGAGGATCCAGCAGTCAGGAAGACGGTGGATCAGAACCTCGCCAATAATAAGCAACTCAAGAAGGATGTTAATAAGATCCTGAAGAAAGGGGAGGAAGCAACATTAAGCGATTGACTCGTATGGAAGGTTGGAGAAGCCTTGACTGCTCTAGTTATTCGACGGCATGCAGCACTCTCCACTACCTTATACCCCCTCAAGCTATTAGCGATCCTAGACTCAGGAGCAACTATCCATATTTTCAACTAGCCCTCCCGCTTTATTAACTATAGACTATCTGATCAGATGGATGTCATCTTTGCCGGAAGCCAAAGGATCCCAGTCCTGGGATACGGCAATATAAGGGTCACGCAATCGAAGACCCCGCGAGGAACACTATAGTGTCTATTCCTACGCGATGTCGCTTATTGCGAGGGATTTGCCTGCAATATGGTCTTACTATAAAGACTTAATATAATAGGCATCTAGTGGGATATATCGCCTGGAAACTATAGTCTCCGGACTGCATAAGGCGTAGTGGTCTGCCACCTTTTGGATTGATATAATCAATTTATTATTAAGGACAGCACCTATGGGGCTACGCAAAAACTCGCCGCCATATCCTCAGGCCGCTCAGCAAAGCCGAAATCCAGTATCATAACTGCTCGGAAATGGCACCTACGCTTAGGGCACTTAGGTCCAGAGGCTTTAAACTGTCTAATTAATTTATCTATAGGTGCTAGGATTAAAGGCCTAACTATAGTCAAGTGCAATAACTATGCAATAAGCAAAATCATCAGGCAGGTTTCGCGCCGCCCTCAACAATATAATGAGGGCCCGGGTCTGCAACTTGCAGTGGATTTCATTCATATGTCTAAGGATAATGACGGCTTTAATAGCTTAATGCTGGTAATAGACCGATGGTCAGAAATGATTTGGGATTTCTATCTATCTGATCGAATGGTTCTAATGCTGAAGTAAGCATTCAAGCTGTTCCTTGCCATCTTTGAACGCTAATACGGTATACGACTAAGGGTCATTAAGTGCGATAACGAAATTGCGTCTATAAAGGAAGCAGTCGGTAGAGCACTTGAAGGAGAAGGCATTTTAATCTAGCTATTAGCCCCTGATACTTAGGCTTAAAATGGGGGGGCAGAACGGTCTGGAGGGGTGATTGAGACGAAAGCCCGGTCAATAAGATAGGGAGCCTGTCTTCCTGTGCATCTCTGGCGTGAGATTTATATAGCAGCGGTCTATTTACATAATTGTCTTCTAAAGTACACTTTCAACTAGAAATCGCCCTATGATCGCTTTTACACCTATATTGCCCAATGCGCAGGCATTATCGCATCTGATTGAAAACCACAATAAGCTCACCTTTGAGTCTATGGCTGCAAAACCTTTACTATGACTCCTACTGCCCTAAGAAAGCAGAAGAGACGTAAGAAATTTAATCTGAAGGCATTTATCGAATACTTAGTCGGATATCAGTCTATGAACATTTATAGGATCTAGAATCCCCTGCTGGGGAAGGTTATATTCATGAGGGATGTGATTTTTAATGAAGACGAGGTCTTCTCCGGCAACGTTAATGATCTTAGGGATGATTTCCTTTTGATTAAACGGTCTGAGATAATGGCTCTTCTCGAGGAAGTTAAGGAGCCAGAAGGTAGCCCGGAAAGAATAGGTGATGAGTGAGGTGAGGCTGGCCCTCTGGCCTTTATTAATAATAATGCTTATGCCTATAACAGTCAGGACGCTGAAAATAACGATGGGGGAAAACTGGATTAAGGAGCTATTAGTACTTATAAAGGTGCAGATGCTATGATTGTTAGCTTTAATGCCGTGAGAGGACCTAGGGTTCCGGGAGTAGAGGATGGCGCCTATAAACATACGAACGCTATAATTGTTAGCAACCTCTATAATGAGGATAGTGTAGTGATAGGACCTAAGACTCCTAGGGTTGCTGAAGGGACCTATGAAGGTCATAATCTAAGTGATCAGACTATAATAGGCCCTAAGACCCTTTATCCGACCCCAGTAGAGTCGCCATTAGCTGGTCTATTAGCTAAGTGTATTACGGAGGTAGGAAATAGTAACTTATCTTCGCGAGAAAACCAAGCCACTTAAGGAGAAGTCTTAGGCTATTAGTAAGCAGCATTTACAAGTGGGAGGCTAATTGCCCCTATAGGGTCCTATAAAGGAGAAATAATTAATAGAGCACGCCTGCGCTGTCTACTCAGGAAAGGGCCTGGGGAAGCGTCTAATCAGATGAGATAGGCGCATCGGAGTGAGCTCCCG